>AWOL01S0044373.1:12310-31971 GCA_000715115.1 Nicotiana otophora | reverse complement strand
CCTCCACCTAGAGACCCGAAAAGCAGAGGTAAAGGCAAATGTAAGATGGATGATCTAAGTGGTAACCGAAAAGACAATGCTACCATGGCAGAGAATGTTGAAACATCGAACGAAAGAAGTACGGCAGGTCAGAATGAGTTGGTCCTACATTTGGAACAAAAAATCTTGGAGCTGCAGGGTGAGCTAGAGCTGGTCCGAAATCTGGCAAACCTCTCCCTTACTCTAAATGTCACTGACATCAACCTGCAAAACATAACCACTCAAAACAAAACACCGCCACAAAACACTCAAAGCCAAAATCCACAACCAATAGCTCCACAAAATCATCATGTAACACACCAGTATCATAATCCCGCACCTCCTCAAAACCTTAACGCACCACCAACGCAAACCCCTCAGCAACACCACAATCACCCGACCTAGTATTCACAACCACCACTTATCACACTCCTAAAAATGCACCACAACTTACCCCTGATCTCTCTCAAACTTTAATCAATGATCACCTATATACCCAAGCTCCACGAACTAACCAAGGCAACCTGATATACGTGGAAACCCCAACCCATACCCCCTAACAAACCCTATACATACCTGAGCTGACCGAGAAGTACCTGCTCATTTGAAACAAGGCAGAAGAACTCATGAAACTGACAGGGAGAGTCCAGAGTGTTGAAGGCGGGAATGGCATTTAAGGTTTAAACTATGAAGACTTATGTATCCAACCAGATATAGAACTGCCGAAGGGTTACAACCCTCCCAAGTTTGAGATGTTTGATGGCACTGGTGATCCTAAGGTGCATCTGAGAACCTACTGCGACAAGCTTGTGGGAGTGGGTAAGATTAAAAAAATCCGCATGAAACTGTTCAGGCGAAGTCTTATTGGAGACGTATTATCTTGGTACATGAGCTAGAATCCGAAGAAGTCGGCAAATTGGATAAGCATGGAATCGGATTTCATGGACAGATTCAGGTTCAATACAGAGAATGCGCCAGATGTTTTCTATATCCCTAACCACAAGAAGAAGCAGATAGAAACCTTCTAAGAGTATGCTACTCATTGGAGATCGGAAGGCACCAAGGTAAGGCCGCCACTTGAAGAAGAACAAATGAACAAGTTCTTTGTTAAAGCTCAGGATCTGCAGTATTACGAAAGGTTGATGGTTATCAAGAATCACATGTTCTCAAACATCATCAAGTTAGGGGAAAGGATATAAGATGGAATCAAGAGCGGAATGGTGCCCAATTTTGAGGCACTGCAAGCCACAAACAAAGGCTTGCAATTAGGATGTATCTCGAAGAAGAAAGAAGTAGTTGCCGTGATTGTAGCCTAGGGCCCTAAGTCTCCCTTTACATATCAAACACCTCCACCCACATATCAAGCCTCACCTCCAAAATGCCAATACACATCCACCACCTACCATACTTATAATACCCAACCTGCGTATCACCATTTACCTCCTCTCGCCCGCCAAAACTACCCAAATCCACGACCAAACTTTGACCGCAGATCACCCAGACAATACACCCCAATCGCTGAAGCCATAGCCCAACTGTATGACAGACTAAAGGTTGCTGGATACGTCACCCCTATTCCTATTATTGCTGTTGAGAACCCTTCCCAGTAGGTTAACCCCAACAAAACTTGTGCTTGTCATTCAGGCATGAAGGGCCATACCATTGACGAATGTCGCGTGTGGAAAGACAAGATTCAGACACTAATCAACACCAAAATCATACAAGCAATAGAAACCACGCCAATCGTCCGTAATAACCCTCTTCCTTCCCATAGGGGCGAGGGAGTGAATATGATAGAAACTGATGAGGAATGGGATCAAGAAGGATCCATCGGACTTATTCGAGAGGGGGTGCTCCCAAAACATCATTTGTCACCCTCTCGCCGATTGTGGTGCAAACCTAGATATCATTTGAAGTCGAGTTATGAGTGGTGATTTTATTATTTATTTTAGTCTCTTTTCTTTGTTTTTGCATCCGTTAATTATAATATGAGGTTGTTTATTTTGTGTATTGCAAGAGTTTTAGGTAAATGATGTCTTGAAGAGAGTGGAAATCAATTGAAGTGAAATTGTGCAAAAAGATTAAAAGAAGAAACTATTCCTAGTAAAACTGCATCTGCACAGACAGGTCTGCATCTGCGGTCTCACATCTATGAGTAAAGGTCCACATCTGCAGAAGAAGGCATGCGAGGAAGAAATCACATATGCGATTGATGAACCGCATATGAGGTCGCGCTTTTGCGCTTGAAAATCGCTTCTGCGATGCGCTTCACTGTCCTTTTATCCACTTATGTGGAATACACATTTCCACCAAAAATTGCTTCTGTGAGCAGGTATCTGCTTCTGCGAAACCACACCTGTGAGGATTCCACAGATGCGGCCGACAAGCTTCAGACCTGGGCAACTTAGGCATTTCATATTTTTTCCATTCCAATCCCACAAATACACATCCTAGCTTATTGGAAACACATCTTTGCCTTATCTTTCAATCTCTTGAGTAGAGAAGACAAGTGTTGGAGCTAGGGTTCTTTCACACACACTTGGGTCTTGAAGCTTTGAAGCTTTTGGTTGAGCATTTCTTACCCATTTAGGTTCATTTCTTCATTTCCTTGCTTTGTATTGAATATCTAAGTGTGTAATATTTTTTCCAACACTTGAATCTGTTTATGGGAATATTCATATTTAATGTGTGGATTAAATATCTTATTGTGATTATGTATTAAGCGATTTTTATTTATTATGAAGTGTGTTATTGTTTCTTTAATTATTCTTGTTCTTTAATGTTTCCAACGGGATTACCTAACCCTAGGACTCGCCCATTAAATTTGAATTAATTTTGGAAAAGATAATTTGGGGTTGGGAAAGATTAATTAACAAGAACTTGAGGCGTTAACCATCACATTAGAGATTCTACCTAGGGATAGGATTGAACTACTTGTAGCCATATTTGGGTGTGCTTAATCTCTTAATTGTTTTAGGGATAATTCAATTAGAAAGTCTAGTTAGTCTTCGGGAGAAGCTAATAATGAATTATTACCCGAGGCTAATTTACATAAACTCGCTCATATTTGCAAAAATGTGAAATACATTGGATCGTTACTTGAGTGTAATTTCCCAATGCATATATGCTTGTAGCCATTGATCATTTTACTTTCTTTCTAGGTTAGTTTATATTTTTGCATTTAGATATAAACATTTCTCAAAAACCCTTTCTAAGTATTTGGCTAAGCATAATAAGTGATAATTCTCGTGCACGCATAATCGCCTACATACTGTTATCTTTGGGATTCGACCCTGAGGTTTAGTAGAGTATATTATATTGCCTGACACCGTGTCCATTTACTTTTTAGTAGTGGATTTGGACATCATCAGTGAGGTAGATATACCTTTCATTATGATGGTAGCTCTAACACCGTCTTATAAGTCTAATGATGTCCCATGGGATTATATGGCGGAGGCGAGAAGAAAAGGAAAAGCCCAGATGGAAGAGATAGGTGTTGCGCAAGGTATGACAGAACTGGCAGAGTTTATACACCTGAGAACCTTGGAGGAACAAACAAAGAAATTACATATAAGTCACCTGTCATTGAGACAGGCACCGATGATCTTTGGAGAAAGGTACAGGAGAGGGAGTACTCTATTGTTGATCACATGAACAAAGATCCTGCCCAGATATCCATCTTGTCGTTATTGCAAAATTCAGATGCGCACAAGAATGCCTTGAGGAAAGTATTAAGTTAAGATTATGTGCCCGCCTGTATCACTAGTGGAGAAATGGCTAACATAGTAGGACAGGGACTAGAGAGTCACAAGATTACTTTCCACTAAGACGTGCTACCGCCGGAAGGGTTGAGTCACAACAAAGCGCTGCACATCACTATGCAATTTGAAGACAAGTTCATTGTCATGGTCATAAAAGATGGAGGTTTGAGCCTGAACATATGCATATTGACTACTCTCAAAGGACTAGGTAAAGGCCTGCATGTGATACAGATGGGAATCATGAATGTGAAGGCGTTCAATGGATCTTAGAGAGCCACTATAGGAGAAATCAACCTTGATCTACATATGGGCCTGACCTGGTTCGATGTTGAATTCCAAGTGCTAGACATATCTGCCACCTACAACTTATTAGTCGGACGACCATGGATACACGCAGTTGGGGCAGTCGCTTCAACTTTGCACCAGGCAATAAAGTTCGAGTGGAATCATCAACAGGTGATTACTCACGAAGATGGAAGCAACCCTCTCTACACTAAGCAGACTGTGCCAGTCATCAAAAATAGGATGAAATTGGGAGGAAAAACATACCACCGCATTCAACGAGTAAATTCAATTGAGAAGGATCGAGGTTGAAGCAACAAGATATAAAGAATACTAATGTGGTTAGGTTATGAACTAGGCAAGGGTCATGGCCGAAAGCTTCGGGGGATCACAGAACCAATATGACCACAATTTCATGGCACTACCTTTGGTCTCGAATACGAATATACAGTGCAAGAATACCAGGATTGGATACCTCTGTGGCGTACCGATTACTACCCGTTAGAATAATCATACCACCGTTGCACCAAACATTTTGCCAGACTTATGTAATCTGGGGATCTAAGGATGATGAGGTTTTAGGCGGCATGATGAAGTTGTTCTTGGTCAAGGAAAATATGGACTGCAGTGCAATTTTAGAGGAGGAGGAGGAGGAGGAGGAGG
The DNA here is from genome assembly GCA_000715115.1 of Nicotiana otophora. Taxonomy (NCBI): domain Eukaryota; kingdom Viridiplantae; phylum Streptophyta; class Magnoliopsida; order Solanales; family Solanaceae; genus Nicotiana; species Nicotiana otophora. The sequence continues at coordinate 27,247 of AWOL01S0044373.1, read as the reverse complement.
AGGAAGACTTTACCATCCAAATGGTTGGAGAAGGAGCCATTCTCAAGAACTGGACTGTTGCACCATCCCGAGCTCGCCGAGTACCTGGGCAGCTTTGGCAGAATTAGCATAATATGTTTTAAAATTGTTTTGGGGCATTTAAGACATTTTTCAGTACTTTGTTTTGAAATAATTACTCGAGCCATCGAGTCATACTTGTTGACAATGTTAAGTTTTATTAATGCATTATTGCTTTTCGTTTATTTATTATTATCTTTCTACACTCTTTCCAGTGTAATTATTATATATCCTGATGAACCTACGACTATGACATGTAATGAGGCAAGGAAACATAAGGAAAGTGATTCGGAAGATTTGGAAGATGATGTAATACCTTAGGAAATTGTCAAAGAAGTAGAGAATTTTGAAAACAAACCAAAGTCCTATTTGGAAGAAACTGAGGCAGTTAACTTAGGGGATTCTGAAGCAGTCAAAGAAAAGCGCACTAGCATTTATCTATCACCGTTAGAGAAGGAGGAATATATCAAGTTTCTAAAAGGATATGAGGATATTTTTGCATGGTCTTACGATGACATGACTGGGTTAAGCGCATTCATAGTAGCTCACAAGCTACGTACCAACCATATGTGTCCACCAGTAAATCAGAAGCTCCGAAATGCAAGCCAGATATGAGACTGATGATAAATAAGGAGGTTACTAAACAAATCAAAGCTAAGGTCCTTCAAGTGGTCGAGTATCGGACCTGTCTAACTAACATTCTGTCGGTTCCGAAGAAAGATGGGAAAGTTAGGGTATGTGTTGACTATCGAGATTTGAAGAGAACAAGACCTAAGGATGATATCCCATTTCCTAACATACACATACTAATAGACAATTGTGCCAAGCATGCACTTCAATCCTTTGTGGATTTCTTCACATGATATGACCAAATTTTGATCGACGAAGAGGACGCTGAAAACATACCCTTCATCACACCATAGGGGATATATTATTTCAAAATGATGTCATTCGGTTCAAAGAATGCTGGGTCCACCTACACGAGGACCATGACGACTCTTTTCCATGACATGATACACAAGGAAATAGAAGTGCACATGGATGATGTTATCATCAGATCTAAGAGAAGTTCAGATCTTATAGCAGATCTAAGGAAGTTTCTTGACTGGCTTCAAAAATACAATTTGAAGTTGAATCCTAAAAATTTTGCCTTCAGAGTCCCTGTTTGGAAGTTGTTGGGTTTCATCGTCAGCCGCCGCGACATTGAGCTGGACCCGTCAATAATCAAAGTTATTCAGGATTTTCCAACGCCAAAAAACAAGAAGTATGTGATGATTTTTCTAGGATGCCTTAATTATATCAGCCATTTTTTATCACAATCAACGGTGATATCTGAGCCGATCTTCAAGATGCTGAGGAAAGATGTTGCGATGAGCTAGATCAAAGAATGTCAAAAGGCTTTCGACAAAATCAAGGAGTATTTGTCTAAGTCTCCCCTGTTGGTCCCTCTAGAGCCAGGCAGACCTCTACTAGTGTGTTTATCTGTGTTGGATGGAGCCATTGGTTGCATCCTGGGGAAACATGATGAAACTTGGAGAAAAGAGCAGGCGATACATTATCCGAGTAAGAAGTTTATACCTTATAAGGCCCGGTACTCTTTGCTGGAGCACACCTATTGTGCTTTGACATGGATATCCTAAAAGTTAAGATATTATTTATGAGCATACACTACGTATCTCATATCAAGGATGGATCCAATAAAATACATCTTTCAGAAACCCATGCCTACGGGTAAGTTAGCATAGTGGCAAATAGTGGTAAATGAGTTCGACATCATCTATGTAACTCATAAAGCGGTCAAGGGTCAAGCATTGGCCTATCATGTGGCAGAGAATCCCGTATACGGAGAATACGAACCATTAAAGATATATTTTGCTGACGAGGAAGTGTCGTTTGTAGGAGAAGATATTGCCGAGACGTACGATGGTTGGAGGATGTTTTATGACTTATCAACCAACTTCAAGGGAGTGGTCATCGGAGATCCTTTAGTTTTAGAAACCGATCGACATTATCCGGTATCCACAAAGCTCAAGTTCCCATGCACCAACAATATGGCAAAATATAAGGCTTGCATCTTAAGAATGGCTATCGACATGAATGTTTAGGAGTTGCTGGTAATCGGAGATTCGGATCTATTGGTACACCAAATACAGGAGAATGGGCTACCAAGAACGCTAAAATATTGCCATACCTACATTGTTTTGAAGATTTGATCAAGAGGTTCATGAAGATAGAATTCAAACATGTTCCTAGGATTCCGAATGAGCTCGCAGATAAATTGGCTACCTTGTGTTCCATGATACAACATCCATAAAAGAACTTCATTGATCATATCCCGATTGAGATTCGTAAGCAGCCAAGTTATTGTGCTCATGTTGAAGAAGCGTTTAATAGAAATCAATTATTCCATGATATCAAGGAATATTTGGAGAAGGGGGAATACCCAAGAAATGCCACACACACCCAGAAGCGTATGCTTTGAAGATTGGCCAACCATTTCTTTCAGAGCGGAAGAACTCTGTACATAACGACTCCTGATTTTGGATTGATGTGATGTGTCGATGCCAAGGAGGCATCTAGATTGCTCGAAGAAATATATGTCGGAACTTGAGGACCTCACATGAACGATTTCATTCTGGCCAAAAAGATATTAAGGGCAGGGTATTCCTGGATGACTATGGAGACAGACTACATCAAATATGTTCAAAAGTGCCACCAATGGCAGGTATATGTTGATATGATACAAGTGCCACCAAACGAACTCAATGCAACGAGATAACCCTAGCCTTTATCTGCATGGGGCGTGGATGTCATCCGACCAATTGAACCCGCTGCTTCAATGGACAAGGGTTTATTTTGGTGGCTATACATCACTTCACACAATTGGGTTGAAGCCGCTTCCTTTAAGGCTGTGACTAAGAAGGTCGTAGTAGAACTACAAGATAAGTGCTAATTATATGAGGTTTTTACCTAGGAATTTTATTCGCAGATACTACCTGCGTATTTTCATGGGAAATATTAGAATTCCTAAATTTAAAATATTTTACCTGCGATAAATATTTTTCTAGGAAACTCCGTAGGTAACCTTGGCGCCATTATGCGCCAAAATATTACCTGGAAAATTACCCGCGGAAAGAATCGGCAAGTACATTTCCGTAGGAAAATCCGCAGGTAAACAAATAAAGAAAATGAAAAAAAATCCCATTTTAATCCGAAGGAAAATCCCTAGGTAACTATACATGCAACTTTAGTTAGGGATATTTTCTTGGGGATTTATCCGGGGATTTACTTATTTGGGAAATTACCTGGTGATATTATTGCTGCAAATTTTACTGAAGATTTTATCTTGGAGATTTATCTGGGGATTATTTGAGCTGGGGAATTACCTGGGGATATTAGTGCTACTAATTTAGTTAGGGATATTTTCTTGGGCATTTACTTGTGAATTTTCTTACCTTGGGAATTACCTAGAGATTTGGTTGATGTGAATTTAGTTAGAATTTTATTTCTTGGGATTTACTTATTTGGTAAAATTATATGGGGATTATATTATTGTAGTTTTTGCTAGAAATTTATTCTTGATAATATAGCTTGGGATTTACCTAGAAATATTTTTACCTAAAAATTAACTAGAGATTATTTGTGTGATTTTAAACAAAATTTGTTTCTTGAGAATTTACTTGAGTTTTTAATTATAAGGTTTTGATTGGGTTGTTGTTCTTAGGATTTAGATAGAAATTTTACTGTCATTGTTTTAATTGGATATATAATATTTGAGAATTTACCTGAGGATTTTATATGTACATATTTAAGTTTGAAATTCTTTAAATATTTTTAAAATATTATTTGAATTTCTAAAAAGATGTTACTTTTTAATTTAAATATTATATTTTTCTGAAAGTTTGAAAAACTTGATATATAAAAAATATCCATAGGAATTAATTTTATCTATTATAATTATCGATTTATGTGTAGGTAAATGTAAATTGTTGATCTTATATAAATTTTAATGATGTATATATGTTTGGATCGAGCATTGTAAGTCATTAAGCATAACATAGTCGGTTATTATTTTTTTTCCAGCAAATTCAATAACAAAATAATTATCACAATGTAAATTATTTTAAGAATTAAAATTTTAATATGGTTGATATAAAGGACATAATAAAGCTAAGATACGACTATATTTGACATATTTCAACTAATATCATTAGAAAATATACTAAATGTAACTAAATGATTGACACCTATTTATGTTTAATTTCTAAGTAGAGAAAAATTGCGTTACATTTATAAAAATGTAACTAAGTTTTATTAATTTTCTATCTTATGTATGTCATTTTTTCACATGTATTTGATTTGACAAAAGTCAATTAAAGCATATATAAATAACTTAATCACGTATATTTTATCAAGAATAGTGAAATAATTCTAACTAATTATCATGTACAATGTATTTAATTCTTGTTAATTAATGTATTTTTTATAAAGAAAAGAATTTAATGTGTTATTCGAGAAATGTAAATGAAAAATTGAAAAATAGCTAAAGATACCTTAAATTTAGAAGTAATATAAATTTATATTGCTATTACTTGGAATAGAGTGTATTTTATTTGATTTATGGAATCCTTAATTAATTCATCCTTTACAAAAAACAAAGAGGTAAGCATTAGTAAGTAAATAGTACTACATGGGGAAGTGGTAGTTGGGATATTCTTGTCCCACATCGGTCAAGAGTTGTAAATGCTTGTACCTTATAAACTAAGCATATAGAAACGACCGTACAGGTAAGACTTGAGAAAATCACAAATATGCAGGGTGTGGGTTACATTATATATTTAGGAAAAGTACTAATTGCTAATTAGTAACACTAATTAGTGATGAGTAAAAATAGTAAAATAATATAGCTGGTGCTATAGTATCTTGTCAGTAGGTGGGAAATTCATAATATATAGAAATACATATATGGGGGAGTTGACTTAATACAAATATAAAAAATATAGCAATTCTAATTTTTTGTCTACAAATTTCAGATATTGGGAATTTTCATGGGGATGTGCTTATATCTATTTCCTAGCAATCTCCGTGAGTAAACTCGTTAAGTTTCATTAATGTTTTACCCAAAATTTAATGCGAATAACTAGAATTTCTAATGGAAATATTCGCAGGTAATTTACATGTGAATTTAAAACCCAAGTAATTTTCATGCGGATTCAAAATCTCCAAGTATATTACCTGGGGATTTTAAAAGTCGCAGGTAATAATTATCCACGAAGGTTTTTCCATCGGAATATTTTCGGAAGGAAAATCCGCAGGAAACTTCGTTTCCTGCGGATTTTCTTATATATTCCCTACCAAAATCCCCATGTAATACATGATTTCTTGTAGTGTAGATTTCATTCGGGATCACATTGTTTGTCGATTTGATGTACCTGAGTCAATCATCACTGAGAACGCCGCCAATCTTAACAATGATATGATGAAAGCTATATGTGAAATATTCAAGATCAAGCACCATAATTCTACAACATACAGACCGCAGATGAATGGAGTCGTGGATACCGCCAATAAGAACATCAAGCAGATATTAAGGAAGATGGTGGAAAATACATGAAATGGCATGAGAAGCTATCATTTGCTTTGCTCGGGTATCGCACAGCAGTTCGTACATCAACTGGGGCAACCCCCTATCTACTGGTCTATAGTACTAGAGTTGTTATACCTACCGAGGTGGAGATTCCTTCCCTAAGAATCATACAAGATGCCGAGCTCATCGATGCAGAATGGATATAGAGCCGTTATTAGCAAGTGGCTCTTATTGACAGTAAGAGGATGAACGCAGTAGGTCACTCTCAACTCTACCAGAATAAAATGTCAAGGGCTTTCAACAAAAATGTTAGATCGAGGCAATTCACACCGGGGCAGTTGGTGTTGGAACGGATCTTCCCATACTAGGACGAAGCAAGAGGGAAATTCTCACCAAATTGGCAAGGCCCTTACATGGTTCACCGAGTACTAACATGAGGAGCTCTTATACTCACAGAGATGGGTGGAGAAATATTGCCAAACCCTATGAACGCATATGCAGTCAAGACATTATGTTTGAGATTATGTTTGCACTTTCCATTTGATGGAACCTGAACTATGCTTGACTTGATTCCCGTTTAAGAGGGGATACGTAGGCAGTGATGTGGGTTTGGTCACATTATAATAAAATCTTCATTCCCCTATATGGTCAAAGTTCGCCAAGAAGTGCATCACCAGAAGTATGCATCTAAAATGGGGCAGAACTTTGAAGAGGATTCTCAAAATTCCAAGTTGAGTAGTTTGCAATGTATCGAAGCATGTCACAGTCATCGATTCGACAAAATTATTGGTTTTATGCATCATCATATATTTTGAACAACTGTACTTTTTTTACAAATGATTTGTCACAAATACATATTTTCAAAAATTTTATTCTCTATAATAGCCAGAGGTTACCTAGGGTTACTCGAACAAGGAATCAAGACAAAGAGCAAAGGAGAAATGAGGAATCAAGGGCACGGACCAACCGTTCCCCTCCAAAAACTCACGATTTTTTGGTGGATGCAGGCATAATGGATATAACAAGCATGCCGACAAATACATAACAAGAATTCTATCTTCAACAACATATATCGGTTAGTACAAACGTGTCAAGGTATTAATCATTTTCTTTCTCATATTTAATCTTTGCCTCTCTCTGCATGAGGCTAAACACCGCCTCCATTATCGCATTGGGCTAAGCCATGCCCCTACTACTGCATAGGGCTAAGCACTGACCTTATTACTGCATAAGGCTAAACGACGCCTTCCCTTGCATGAGACTAAACATTGTTTCCATCACATTGCATGAGGCTAAGCATTGCCTCCATTACTCCATAAGGCTTAATGATGCCTTTCCTTGCATGAGACTAAGCACTGTCTCCATTATATTGCATGAGGCTAAGAACTTCCTCCTCTATTGCATAATGCTAATCATTGCCTTCCTTTGCATGAGACTAAACATTGTCTCCATCACATTGCCTGGGTTGAGTACTGACCTCATTATTGCATAAGGCTAAACACTCCCTTTCTCTGCATAGTGTTAAGCACTGCCTTCATTCTTTACATGAGGCTTGATATGCTCAAGTTACACCTAAATAAATAGTTTAAGGTGGTCGATGTCAAATATAATAACCCAACTAGGTTAGATGTACCTTAGAATTATCGTCTCAGAAACCCTTTTTGCATTTGTGCGATCATTATGCCGTCCGCACAAGAGTTATGAGACCGCATAATGGATCGCAGAATCCACTCTCACAACTGGGTTGGACTGCTTCACTCTCTGGTTATTCAGCGGCCCGCACATCATTTATGCGGTTGCAAACCTTCCGCATTTCTACTCTTCTACTGGTTTTTGTCATCGTTTCCATGTTCTTGGCTCTTCAAGTCTTGTTGTCTGCAAAAAATAAAAACTACATAAGAAATGACTTACAATGATTTAACAAACGAGTTAAAGTCTATGTATTTAGTATAAAAAATGCCGAAATTCTACGGCACATCAGCAACCCCAACTTAGACTCTTGCTTGCCCTCAAGCAACTAAAACAAAGTTAACTTACCAAATACAAATCTATTTCCGCCTGAGTACAAAGCAGTAGTGACTATGGATGGCGCTGACTGTTAGCTAAGAAGCATCTAACTTCTTTTATTCACCCATTTTTGAAGACAAAGATCATTTAATAGTTCGAATACTCAGTTTGCAAAATTTGAGCCTCAAGAGCAATGACAGAGTGCTACCCACAGCTAGATATGCACTTGTATCCTACTTCAAGATACCTGACTTATGCTAAATCTTGCAATTCATGCATGCTAACAGAAAACAAAATCCCCGACTCAACAAATATGTACAGAGGATACAATCAAACACTCTTGCACTCAGAAAGAAGACTAAGTGATACTAGTATCAGTCCATATACTTTCCCTTATTTTAACTCATTGCTATCTCGCGAATAATTGGTTGCAGATCACAAAGAACTTTTTAAGGGTTGTAGTGTAGGCTTTGTGATGAGTTGAATGAATATTTGGGAATATAATGACTATACCCTCCTTGAATGCTACATACACTTTGCTTCTTTTTAAACTACATAGCCTTTATTGACCTCTAATTACCGATATAGAACTACCTTAAAGTATCTCTTCAATTTTCACAAGAATCCAAAAACATTTTTTTATATAGATGTTTTATTTTATTTTTCTTTTGGAACTTGCATATCTTCATATACATAACTTTGAGGTATTTGCTTCTACCCACAGTATACAACCTTACCAATCTTCAATTAACACCAACACCACCAACTTAGGATTTTAGCCTCATTCTTGATCATTCAAGGAGGGACATGTTCAAAAGAGGGAATCATTTCACAAAAGGGTAAAGGTTTGTAATGTGGTATCCAAATAAAAGGTTAAAGGCTCAACGGGGGATAACTAGGATAATAACTGCACCAGGGATGTCAATTCGATCAAAAACTAGTTAGTAATCACAAATAGATCCTAAGATCATTTCAACACTCAATCAACAACCTGAGATTTGCATTGAGAAACCAATTGGGTAAGTTCTAGACATTACAAGTTGAGCACATGTATTATTTTCACAAATACTCACCCACTCATAATGCATGAACTGTTCGAATTAGCATAATTTCAGCCCTCGAGTGGATACAAGGTGACTTAAAGCTTCATCACATGATATTTGAGAATCTAAGTAAGCACAAAGTCAAATAGCGAGACTCGATTTCACAAGAAGTTTATTTACAAAATTGGAAGAGTGTAATTTATTCAACAAAAACTTATCACATGCTTGAAGCTAGAACAAAAGCACCAAACATGTCAAAATGTTTTGTGCTACCGTCATGGTTCTACTATTACACCATTAGAAAAGAACCCGGCAAAGAAAAACCAAGGGGATTTCATTGCTATATACAAATCTACACTATTAAGATTAAGAGTTTATATACAAGTTGCAAAACGTTGATTACCCCACCCCCAATTGAAGATCATGCATTGTCCTCAAGGCATTGAGAAAGTAAGAGCAAAGTTTAGGGGTTTCATGGGGCGTACTAGGCGCTTAGAGGGTTTGGAACATCCGAGGTGGCCGTGGGGCCAGAGGCTGATACTGTGGAGGCAGTGGGTGGAACCTCTTACTAGATAGTGGTGTCTGCAACCAAAGTAGAAAGCTCCACCAGTTGCAAAGCTGGGTCTTGGACCTGGGAGCTTCTAGCTTTACCCAATGATGGTTATGTGATCTTGGTAGTAGCTTTGGTAACCATATCTGCAAGGGAGTGTGCAATGGCTATCTGCACATCTTCCTCCAGCTCATCCAGTGCAAATGTAGAAACAACAACCTGTTTACCTATGTTGTCCATGTGATCATCACCCTCCTCATCAGTTTCATCTTCACCAGTTTCCTCATCAGACTTACCAGATTCCTCAGCTCAAGGATCATTGGTGTGTGCAACGAAGCCCGGAGCTTGTGAGACCTTAGTACCATGGTCTACCTCAACTGACATGGAGTTTGTTAAATCAAGGTCAAGGCTTGGTATGTGGGAGGTGCCAGTGCCCTGCTCCCCTTCCACAGGAAGAAGGGAGGTCAAATCAAACTCCAGTATCTGCATCTTATGTAGCTCTAAATTGAGCTCGGTTACATCCTTTTTGAGTTGAGGCATGTCCCCAGCTTTGCCTCGCTCAACCCTCTCAAGAGCACTTCAAAGTTCTTGTGTTGATCCTCATACGATAGATGTTGTTTTTGAAGAGAACTTACTGAGGTTTTAATCGGGGCTAGTGCTTGCCGGATGAGGGATAGAAGTCCTTTCATCATTTTTTCTACTTTGGCATTTGCATGTTGTGCCAGTAGACAAAGCTTGGAAAGTGCAGGAAGTGAGACAGGGTGTGTCGTAGGGGCTGGTCTAGGAGTGGATGTGAAGGTGGCTGGTGCGGAAGAAGTGTCTGGCACTGATGAGGCAGTAGGTGCTGTTGAGGCTGGAAGAGGAGTGAGTAAAGGCACTGGTGGATCTTCGACTACTTTATATGTAGCATCATTGATTCGAGTGATGTCAATGTATTGAACAATTTTTATTATGCGGTCATGTTTGGGGGAAGGAGGAACTTCCCCGGCTTTACACAAAGCATGGGAATGGGAGCGAGGTTTCTTTCTGTATTGCCCAGATCCCAATCTCACGGAATATAAGCTCTCCCACATCAACCTTGATACCGGACATAATGTAAGCAATGAGGATCGCCTTCTCAATACTTATGTCGGTTTCATTTCTCGAGGGCATTATATGAGAACAGACAAAACTGAGCCAATACGGGCCTTATTGGGTAAGATCCCTTTTGTAAATCTTCTGGCATGGAGCGATCCAGGATGTAGTTCCCTTGGCTTTGACGGAGGCTACCCAATCATGCTCGGATTCCTTATTTTCAATCCTTGCATCAAATTCTGCCATGCATGGCTCCCATTCTTCAAAATATATATCATTGATTAATGTGACATCACAGAGTATTTCAACCCCTCGAACTAAGACAGATTTCAAGAATCTACGGTTTCACTTCTTTTCAGCGTTCCTGGATGCAGCATATGCTGCATAGATCTCCCTAACGAGCGTCTCGTTGTACTCTCCCGGAACCTGAGTGAAGAACTCCCATCCCCTCTTTTTAATGTTTTCTAGCACATGGGGGTAGTGTTCTTTTAGCCCGTTCAAGCCTAGATGCTTTTCTTTGAGGATCTATCTTTTCGACGGGCCATCTCTGTACAGAGTCCAAGAAACATAGATCCCAATCCCGAGATCCTCACCACTCTTTCAGCGTGCTTGGGCATGGAGGTCAACTGGTGTCACAAGGTCAATCTGTGCCTCCCCCTCTTCAGACTGGAAGGAATACTCAGATAAAGTTTTGGATGTGTCAAGCCGCTTGTGTTGGGATTGCGGGCTTATAGCAGCCACCCGTCTCTTTACTCGAGTGGTGGGTTGTCGCGATGCTAGATCTTTCTTTGCCATTCCTTTCAATTAACAAGGAGTGAGTACATAATAAGGCATAGGTAACATATGGGAAGGAAATGAAAAACAAAGATGGTTTTGCAACTAGTTATGTGATCGCAGAACAACTTTGCGAGCCGCATAACATTTTGGATAATAAAACCCACAGAAGCAAAACAAGTTATGTGGTCCGCAAAAGTGGCCGCAAAACAACTTATGCGATCACAGATCGGTCGCAATTTATTCTTTAGATATAGTATTTTGTCTGCCTCTGTCTGCGACCATTGTGCGGTCCGCAAAATGCTCATGCGATCACAAATTCAACCACTCATGGGCTTTGAGAAAACTACCTATCATGCAAAATGCGATTACTGTGCGGACCGCAAACTAGTTATGTGGACTGCAAATATCATCATTCCTAATCAAAAAGGGTGTTCTAAGGCCAATGCACACACATCAAGTTCGTACTCAGTCCTAAATGCACAAGCTCACACTTAGTCATTAGGACAAAATATTATGCAAATGGACATAACTTTCCAACCCCTTTACTCGAATTCTACCCTCTAGTTCAAATGCTCAAATTCCGATTTACCTAAACATGAATTTTTCCCCCAGGGATGATTTTCAGTCCAATCACTCACAAATGAATACCCATAGCAAGGAGTTGGGGAGAAAGGGGAGGGTAATGAAAGCACATGGCACTCTTCAATTTGATTAAGTAAAAGAAAGGATGGAAATGGACATACCAGATATCAGAAGATGGAGAATTTTGATCCTAATCGCGAGCAAGGTATGCCCTTCCTTTTTAATTCATTTTTGATTTTGTGTTTTCAGTGTTTTTGGTCTTTTCTGTCTTTTCTTTTTGTGTTTTGATTTGTGTCTCTGTGTGTGGGAGTGTAAATGAATGACGGAAATGAGTGAGGGAATAAGGGCTTAATATTAAGGCCTAATTCTACTTGTCTGTGTGGGCATTTATTAAGACCCAGTTTGCATTTTTTTCTACTTGTGTCTGCGACCATTATGCCGTCTGCACATCCTTTATGCAGTCGCATATGTTGCCGCAGAACTTGCTTTCCTCTATTTCCTCTTCCCTTGCATCCTATTTCTTTCTATTTTGGGTCACCTGCATTCTAAGACACACGTAAAATAGCTCAACACTAACAAATAAACTTAACAAAATTAAAATCTAACTAAAATGTGTTACCAACCATGGGTTTCCTCCTAAGAAGCGTTTGATTTAACGTCTCATCACGATGATGTTGCGCCCATTTCGGCTAATTAGTGGTGAGGGCTGGTGTAGGACCATCCTTGAGTACGAATAGTTCTACCAAATTCCTTTCTCCTCTGGTTTCGAGATAATGCTCGACCCTTTGGCCATTTACTTTGAAGGCTTGAGTCCCGTCCTCGAATTCCAATTCAATAGCGCCATTGGAAGACACATTCACAACTTTGAACGGGTTAGACCATTTGGATTTGAATTCACCCGAAAAGAACTTCAGTCTTGAGTTGAAGAGTAAGACCAAGTCACCGGATTTGAATTCCCGCTTCAAAATCTTCTTGTCATGAACAAACTTCATTATTTCCTTATACATGGCTGCAGTCTCATAGGCATGAAAATGGAATTATTCCATCTCGTTGAGTTGTGTCATTCTTAGATTAGCAGCTTTGGGCTAGTAAAGATTTAAATTTTTCAATGCCCACATTGCTTTGTGTTCAAGCTCCATTGGCAAGTGACACGCCTTACCAAAACCGAACCGGTATGATGAGATGCCAATGGGAGTCTTAAATGTTGTGCGATATGCCCACAACGCGTCATTTATCTTCCTTGACTAGTCGGTCCTGTTTGCATTAACAGTTTTTGCTAGAATATTTTTGATCTACCGGTTAGAAACTTCAACTTGACCGCTCGACTAAGGATGATAAAGGGTGTCCACCTTGTGCTTAACTCCGTATTTTTCGAGCAACCCGACAAAAGCTTTGTAGCACAAGTGATAACCACAATCACTAAGGATGGCCCTTGGGGTTCCAAACTGAGTAAATATGTTCTTCTTCAAGAAGGCGGTTACACTCCTAGCATTATTGTTTGGCAAGGAAATTGCCTCGACCCATTTGGAGATATAATCTACTGCCACTGAGATATATGTCATGCCGTAAGAGCTTACGAAGGGACCCATGAAATCTATCCCCCACACATCAAAGATCTCGACCTCCATCACAAAGTTCATAGGCATCTCATACCTTCTAGAAATTGATCCTTGTCTTTGGCATTGATCACATGACTTGACCAATTGGTTTGCATCTTGGTAGATTGATGGCCAATAATAGCCACATTCAAGTACTTTTGCTGCAGTACGATTTCCACCGTGGTGGCCCCCAACTGGGGAGTCATGACATGCTTTGAGAATTTGAATTACCTCATCTTCCGGAACACAATGAAGAATGATGTTGTCGGCGCAAATCCGGAACAGGAAGGGTTCCTCCCAATAGTATTGCCTACACTTCCGCAAGAACGTTTTCTTTTGATAATCTTCCAATCCGTTGTGGATAAGCTCGCTAACCATGAAGTTAGCAATTTCGGCATACTACATAGTGAAGGTGCTAGACAATGCCAATATATGTTTATCTGGGAAGGCTTCATTAATTTCAAGATTTTCTTTTGGTCTCCTTGCCTCTTCAAGCCTAGATAAGTGGTCCGCAACTTGATTCTCTGTTCCTTCTTGTAACAAAAGAACCCACCTAATCAATCTTAGTTTAGCATCCTTCTTCTCCATAAGGTAGCGGAGCGCAGCATGATCGGTGCAGACTATCACTTTGGAGACCAACAAATAGGCCCGAAATGTTTCAAAAGCATAGACAATAGAAAGCAATTCTTGCTCCATCACAGTGTAATTTATTTGTGCGTCATTGAGTGTCTTGCTTGCATTCTAGACAGGGTAAAGAATCTTGTTATGCCACTGACCAAGTACCACTCCAATAGCTATACCATTGGCATCACACATGAGTTCAAATGGAAGAGACCAATCGGGTATGACAATAATAGGTGTCGTGGTGAGCCTTGCTTTCAATTCCTCACAAGCTTTGTGGCACTTCTCATCGAAATCAAACTTCGCATCCTTTTCAAGGAGCTTGTACATGGGACTTGCAATTTTTGAGAAGTTTTTGATAAATCGCCTATAAAAACCGGCATGCCCCAAATATCTCTGAATGCCTTTTACCAAAGTGGGAGGAGCAAGTTTGGAAATGATCTCGATCTTTGCCCGATCAACCTCTATGCCTTGCTTGGATATTTTGCGGCCCAGAACAATATCCTCGTCCACCATGAAGTAATATTTTCCCCATTTAGCACAAGGTTGGTTTCCTCACATCTTTTGAGCACTTGCCTAAGGTTGTCAAGGAAATTCTCAAAATAATCACCAACTACAGAAAATTTATCCATAAACACCTCTAAGAAATCCTCCAGCATGTCCGAGAAGATTGTCATCATGCACCGTTGAAAGGTAGCCGGGCATTGCATAGCCCAAATGGCATCCGACTAAAGGCAAAGGTCTCATACGGGCATGTGAATGTTGTCTTCTCTTGATCCTCTAAGGCGATGTTGATTTTGTTGTAGCCAGAATAACCATCCAATAAGCAATAAAATTATATTCCCGCTAGACGATCAAGCATTTGATCAATAAAAGGCATAGGGAAATGGTCTTTGGAAGTAGCACTATTGAGCTTCCGGTAGTCCATGCAAACTATCCATCCGGTCACTGTCCTGATTGGGATGAGTTCATTTTTGTCATTTTGAATCACGGTCATGCCTCCTTTCTTTAGCACACATTGCACCGGACTCACCCAAGGAC
>AWOL01S0044368.1:22537-60150 GCA_000715115.1 Nicotiana otophora | reverse complement strand
CCAGAATGAGCTAAGCAGAAATGGTTCAAGGGCAACAAGAAAGTTATTAGGTCAGCTTACGAAGTACCCCCCAACTACTTGGGATGAAATACACAACGTGTATTGTGCCGAGGTCCGAGCAGACGAGGACGACCTCAATGGCTGACTCATCGACTGACCTCGATACAAGCCGAATCCAAAAAAGATCGAAGAAATGATATTATAAGGGACTTCGCAGCTTCGTGACCCAACAGGGAACAACATCTACCATATGTCAGAACCGCCAATGCATCCTCCTCCCGCAACGAAGAGGGCCCATCCCGATCAAGAACATGGACTCACCGGAACGAGAGAGGTATGCCCTATTTATTATCCGCTCATAATTTTTGTGTGTCACCTACAGAAATAGTCTATGCCTTGGAGAAGCTCAGACCAAAAGTGAAGTGGCCGCAAAAGATGAGGTCGGAACCGAGTACTAGATAGTCGGACGCCCTATGCGAGTTCCACCAAGAGTGCGGGCACAAAACCGAGGATTACATCGCCTTAAGACGGGAGGTCGTAAACATGCTACTATAGGGACACCTCAAAGAGTTGTCGAGCGGCCGAAAAAGAGTCAACTTTGTGATAAGTGGGGATTTTGACTACTTATTAGCGCCTTTTTGCTTTCGTTTTAGTTCAAAAGCGCTTAATTGTGTTTTCGAAAACTGATAAAATATACTTAATTGCAAGAATATTAGAAGATGAGTTCTAAAGATGAAATCCACTTCAAGAAAGAGTAATCTAAACTTAAGGACAAAAACATCACAAAAGCTCAAAGTGCGATCCGCAGAATACCATTTGCAGCCACAGGTCATGAAGCAATTCCATCAGAGAAGATTACAAGATGTGGACCGCACATGAAATTGTGCGGCCGTAGAAACTATGTAAGAGCAAAAGTTAAGAGAATATGCATTTCAAGTGAACAGAAGTGCGGACCGCACAATTATTGTGCGGCCGTAGAAGAACAGTTACACGGCCGCAACCACATTTGTGTGGACCGCATAAGAGTAAGGTACGTCTGCAGGCATATTTGTGTTGTCCGCAGAAAGAGAGAAGTGCGGCCGCAATTCAGAATTATGCGGCCGCAGGTTTCCAATCCTGTCAGGCTGAAGCAAAGTGCGGACCGCACATGAAATTGTGCAACCGCAGAACCTCCGAAAGGGCATTGTTGTCCGAAAATTCCAGCATTGTATAAATAGAAGAGTTTTACCTTTTTAGGTTAACTTTTGATATCGGCAGCCACACTAGACGGTTTCTTTTGCTCTTTTTAGTAATTCTTTCTATTTTGAGATTTTTGAATATTGATTTCATCATTTTAATTATCAATATGGGTTTAATTATCACTTCTTCTTCTTTTTCTTTCACTTTAAGCATGAGTAGCTAAATTTTCACTAGGGTTGTGACCCAACCCTAGTGTGTAAACTTAATGGGTGTTTGATTTATTGCTTGTTTATGGTTTGGTGTTGATTATCTAGCCTAGTTCTTGCTTTTATTTGAATAATTAATGGTTGCAAACATTATTTCATGCATATTTGACTTGGTCTCTACTTGAGAAAGAGAGACTTAGTCTAGGAAAATTTGGCTAGCAAGAAATTGGGTCAATCGAGAGATTGATAAGCCCAATTAAAGGATTGAACCTAGAGATAGTAAAACCCGACTTGAGCTTATTATCAACTGTTTTGTTCAATACCCATTTGGACTTGAGAAATCCAAATTGGGCAATATCCCTTTCTGACCGAGAGGTAATGAGTGTGTATTTGAGTGTTGATAGCTATAATACACCCCGACTAATAAAATAAGTTTTAAAGTTTACAACCCATTAGGCAAACACCTAGGTGAAGGTCATAGCCCTAAGCCTTTTATATCATTTAAAAGATAACCAAAAATAATTTCCTAGTTTCATTTTTTTTAAATTGCAATCATAGTTTAATTTATATTTTCAAACAAAACCAATTATTGCGGAAGTGAAAATTTAGATATACAAACTCACGCGCTAAGATATATACTACTAACACCCATTTACATAGCTCCCTACGGAATTCGGCCCCGACACTTATTGAGTATTACTATTGCATCGACCGTTTTCATATCCTCAAATAGAGGAGTGAAATTGGACGAGATCAATTTTTGGCGCCGTTGTCGGGGATCTAAAAAACAGTGTTAGCTATATATTTATGCGTGTTTTTGGAATATCTTTTTTTCCTTCCTTGTTACTAACGTGTGAGTATTGTAGGCGCAATCATGGAAAACAATGAGCTCGGAAACATAGCCGTGAAGGATGTGGACGTTGATGATGATGCAATGGATGAGGTCCCTCTTGAACCTCAAGCCAATAGACGAGGCCAACCGCCTCAAGACAATGTACCCGTTCCACCCCCACCTCCACCACGAGCGGCTCAACACCGGGTATTGTCGAATGAAGGGTATGCAAGTGCTATAGTCCCACCCCATATTAGAGCGGGCAACTTTTAAATAACCAACATGATGCTCACTTTTCTCGAGCAACAAGGGTTTTTCACCAGTGCACCGGGGCAAAATACATATAAACACTTGAAGGGGTTTGTTGATATGTGTTGGGGGAGCAAACAAATAAATATCTCTGAGGATGCTTTGAGGTTAAGGGTTTTTCCCTTCTCTCTACGGGGGAAAGCTTTAGATTGGTTGGAACGTTTGCCAAATCATTCCATTCGTACTTGGGATGAACTAGCGTAGAAATTCATTTTAAAGTACTTCTCTCCTGGGCACATGGCTATTCTTCGGGATGAAATTTTAGCATTCAAGCAAGAGCCCAATGAACCACTACACCAGATATGGGAAAGATATAGTACAATGGTGAAAGAGTGCCCCAACAATGATATGACGAAGAACATGATTCAACAAAATTTCTATCGGGGGATCAGTACCACCAACCAATGTGTAGAGAATCAACTTGCCCGTGGGAACTTCATTGTGTGATATTTTGGATGAGATGGCAGATAATTCATCGGCATGGAAATC
This sequence comes from Nicotiana otophora, assembly GCA_000715115.1. Classification (NCBI taxonomy): domain Eukaryota; kingdom Viridiplantae; phylum Streptophyta; class Magnoliopsida; order Solanales; family Solanaceae; genus Nicotiana; species Nicotiana otophora. The sequence goes on along the minus strand of AWOL01S0044368.1, from coordinate 57,135 downwards.
AAGAGCCAATGTTCCACAAGTTGATCCAAATGTGATTCTTCTTCATAAAGAGTTACATGACCATGGGCAAGCCATAGCCGAGTTGACAACCACCATGAACCAATTGGAAAAAGCTCAACTTCAATAAGTACAAAACCCGAGGCAAGTCAATGCTATGGTGGGAGTCAATATGATAGTAAATAAGAGAAGAACAAGAAGTCCACAAGTGCAACAAATAGTGGACAATTTTGTGCAAGAAGATAGTGGATTTGATCAAGGTAATTCTTATAATGATCAAGAAGAAGAGGTCAAATATGTGAACAACTTTCAAGGGTAAAGAAACAACTTCCAAGGCCCTAGTCAACAACAATGGAAACCTTCGAATAATCAAGGCAATTGGAATTCTAACAACCAAGGTAATTGAAATAGTATAAATAATCAAGGCATTGGAACAACAACAATCAAGGTAATTAGAGTGGAAGCAATAACCTAAGGAATTTGCAAAACAATAATAACCAAGGAAATTGGAGAGGCAACAACCAAGGTGGGTGAAACAACAACCAAGGAAATCAGGGTCAGGTTTTCAAAGGCCCCCGATGTATCAACAACCGAGCAACCCACCTCTTTATCCTTCTCATAGTCATAGTTCCTCCAACAATGAAATGGGTCGTATTAAGAACATGTTCAAGCAAATGATGAAGAAGAATGCTGATTCTGATGCTCAACTTGCTTCACACAACACATCAATCTGAAACTTAGAAGTGCAAATGGGTCAAATCTCTCAAGCTTTAAATTCTCGTACTAAGGGGGCACTACTATATGATACGGTGGTGAACCCAAAGGTGGGAACAATACGGGGCATTCCATGGCTGTTACTACAAGAAGTGGAAGAGATGGGAATGTACCTACCTCAAATCAAAAGCAACTTGTAGAAGATGAGAAAGTGGTAGAAGAAGAGGAGATCCCGAACAATGTTGTGCAAGTAAATGATGAAGTGCAGATTGATATTGATGACACGGCGGAAGGGACTCAAGAGGATGTGAACCTGTCCAGGGATCATGTGATTGACATACCGGAACCGGTAGTGCAAAAGGCTAAGGCACCATTGCCTAAGCCACCTCCTCCCTATCCTCAAAGGCTAGCCAAGAAAAATGGCGAGAATCAATTCAAAAAGTTCATTGATATGATGAAGAGTCTCTCTATAAATGTGTCATTAGTTAAAGACTTGGAGCAAATGCCCGGATATGCAAAGTTTATGAAGGACTTGGTGACAAAGAAGAGATCGATGAATTTTGAAACTATCAAAATCACTCACCAAGTGAGTGCAATTGTGCATTCGATGGCTCATAAGTTGGAAGATCCCGGTGCTTTTACAATTCCTTGTACCATTGGAAGTACTGAGTTTGCAAAAGCTCTTTGTGATCTTGGAGCGAGTATCAACTTGATGCCTTATTAGGTTTTCAACACATTGGGAATTGGGAAACCAAGACCCATATTTATGAGATTACAAATGGCCGATCGTCCAATGAAGAGACCGTTGGGGGTGATTGAGGATGTATTGGTTTGAGTTGACAAGTTCATTCTTCCGGCGGATTTTGTTATTCTTGATTGTGAAGTGGACTATAAGGTGCCGATTATTCTTGGTAGACCTTCCTTGCTACGGGAAAGGCTCTTATTGATGTGGAAGCCGGTGAACTCATTTTTTGGGTGGGTTATTAAAAGGTGGTGTTCCATGTGTCCTAATCTATGAGGCAACCGAATAGCAATGAACTGTGTTCATTCGTGGACTTGGTGACCGATGTGATTATTGATGATATAAGTGCCACGATTAATGTGGGTGGCATGTTGGAGGCCATTTTGCTCAATTTTGATGATGATGAGATGAATGGCTTCATGAAATATGTTAATTCTTTGCAAGGGATGGGCTCGTACAATTATGCACCCCGAAAACTTTCCTTGGATCTTGAGAATAGGAAAACTCCTCCTTCAAAGCCTTTAATTGAAGAGCCTCCTATCTTGGAGTTGAACCCATTACCTCCACATCTCAGGTATTAATTCCTTGGCCCTTGCTCTACTTTATCGATTATTATTTCCTCTTGCTTGACTAACGTGCAGGTTGACTCTATATTGGCGGTGCTCCACAAGAGGAAGAAAGTTATTGGGTGGACTTTGGCGGATATTCGGGGAATAAGCCCGGCATTTTACATGCACAAGATTAACTTGGAGGAATATGCCAAACCCTCCATTGAACATCAAAGGAGACTCAATGAAGCCATGCAAGACGTGGTCAAAAAGGAGATCATAAAGTGATTAGATGTCGGGGTGGTCTACCCCATTTCTGACAGTTCGTGGACTTCTCCGGTGCAATGTGTTCCGAAGAAGGGGGCATAACTGTGGTCACCAACGATAAGAATGAGTTTATTCCAACAAGAACGGTGACCGGGTAGAGAGTGTGTATGGACTATTGGAAGCTAAAAAAGTCACCAGGAAAGATCATTTTCCATTACCCTTTCTTGACTAAATGCTCGATAGATTGGCCGGCCGGGTGTTCTATTGCTTTCTAGATGGATATTCGGGCTACAATCAAATCCTTATTTCCCCGAAAGATCAAGAGAAAACAACCTTCATTTGTCCATATGGCACTTTTGCTTCCAAGCGGATGTCATTTGGCTTATGCAATGCACCGGTAACTTTTTAACGGTGTATGATGGCGATCTTTACGGATATGGTAGAGGACTACCTTGAAGTCTTCATGGATGACTTTTCGGTAGTCGGGGATTCCTTTGATGATTGCTTGGCAAATTTGGATAAGGTATTGGCAAGGTGTGAAGAAACAAACTTGGTATTGAATTGGGAGAAATGTCATTTCATGGTCGAGGAAGGTATTGTCCTTGGCCATAAGATTTAAAAGAAGGGAATAGAGGTCGACAAGGTGAAAATAAAGGTGATTTCTAAACTTCCACCTCCAACATCCGTGAAGGGCGTGAGAAGTTTCTTGGATCACGTGGGGTTCTACCGGCGCTTCATAAAGGATTTTTCCAAAGTGATGAACCCCTTGTGCAAGCTTTTGGAGAAAAATGCTAAATTTCACTTCAATGATAATTACATGAGAGCATTTTAATTGCTCAAGTTCAAGTTAACAACTACTCACATTATCACCGCTTCTAATTGGAGCATTCCTTTTGATCTCATGTGTGATGCTAGTGATGTAGCGGTTGGAGCAGTTTTGGGGCAACGTATCAATAAGATTTTTCATCCGATCTACTATGCTAGTAAGACCATGAATGATTCCCAAGTCAATTACACCGTTACCAAAAAAGAGCTCATCGCCATTGTGTTTGCTATTGAGAAGTTATGTCCGTACTTGATGGGTGCAAAAGTGATTGTCTACACGGATCATGCGGCACTTCGTTATCTTATGAGAAAGAAAGATTCCAAAGCCCGGTTGATGAGATGGGTGCTTTTGTTGCAAGAGTTTGATATCGACATCCAAGACAGGAAAAGGAGTGAAAATCAAGTGGCAGACTACTTGTCTCATTTGGAGGAGGAGGGGAGGCCGCATGATGGCCTTTAAATCAATGACTCTTTCCCCAATGAGCAACTCTTGTCTATCTCAATGAAATAGGTTCCATGGTTCACGGATCTAGCAAATTTTCTTGTAAGTGGTATCATTCCGGATGAGTTCTCTTCAAACCAAAGGAAGAAGCTCAAATGAGATTGTTAAGACTATTATTGGGACGAACCGTACCTCTTCCGAATTTGCACGGATGGGGTAGTTAGAATATGTGTACCGGATGAAGGGCAAAATGTTATTCTTGAGGCTTGTCACTCTTCGCCTTATGGTGGTCACCATGGCAGAGCAAGAGCGGTGGTTAAAGTACTAAGTTGCGGTTTCTATTGGCCCACTCTTTACAAAGATGCAAGTGATATGGTGAAAAGATGTGATGAATGCCAATGGGCCGGTGGAATCTCGAAGAAGAATGAAATGCCTCTCACTACCATTTTGGCGATTGATATCTTTGATATGTGGGGTATTGACTTCATGGGTCCCTTCGTGAGTTCTTGTGGGAACACCTACATCTTGGTTGTGGGTGATTATGTGTCTAAATGGGTTGAGGCCGTTGCTCTACCCAACAATGAAGCGAGAAGTGTAGTGGCATTTTTGAAGAAGAATATTTTCACAAGATTTTGTACTCTGCGGGCTATCATAAGCGATGGGGGTCACATTTTTGCAATAATGCTTTTGACACCTTACTCACCAAGTATGGTGTCACTCATAAAGTCACGAATCCCTATCATCCACAAGCAAGCGGTCAAGTGGAAGTCTCCAACCGAGAGATAAAGAGTATTTTGTCCAAAACAGTGAATGCTAACCGGACGGATTGGTCAAAGAAGCTTGATAATGCACTATGGGCTTATCGGACTGCTTTCAAAACTCCTATTGGGATATCTCCATACCGGCTGGTGTTTGGCAAAGCTTGTCATCTTCCGATGGAACTCGAGCACAAAGCCATATGGTCTTTAAAGTAATTAAATCTTGATTGGGATGCAACCGCTAACTTGCGGGTTGCACAATTAAATAAATTAGATGAGTTCTGGTACCATGCATATGCAAGTTCGTCCTTGTACAAAGAGATAATGAAGTACCTTCATGACAAATACACCCGAAACAAGGAGTTTAAGGTGGGCGATCTTGTCTTGTTGTTCAACTCACGTTTGAAGATGTTTACCAGAAAGCTGAAATCCAAATGGAGTGGTCCCTTTGAAATTGTGGGTGTGACACCTTTTGGTGCATTGGACTTGAAGAACAAAAATAATGAGGTATTACGAGTCAATGGTCACCGGGTAAAGCATTATTTGGGACAAGCTTATTATGGCCACATGGTGGCAGTGATTCATTTGAAGTGATGGTAATCTGCGTCGTGCCGCGACGTTAAATCAGGCGCTTCTTGGGAGGCAACCCGTGTTTCTTTTTTCTTTTCTTTTCTTCTTCTTTAGATAGGTCTTATTTTGTGCTAACTGGATTTGAAGTGTGTTGCAGGAATGAATGTGCTTTACAGGAACTGCGCTCAGAAAAATTGGTTAAGTAAGGAAAAAGTACGAACCGCACAATTTTGAATGCTATAGCAGAAGGCAATTGCAGCCGCACAATTCTTATGCGGACCGTACAAATTGAGATGGAAAAATGCAAACCCTCTGAAGTTCGTTTGTCAGAGAAACAGTCAAAGTGCGGCCGCACGTCGAATTCTGCGGTCTGCACCAAAATATGCGGCCGCACAGCTAAATCTGTGGACTGCAGATCATCAAAGGAAAGTGAACCTCCAGGTAGCAGAGTGCGAACCGCAGAAGGAATTCTGCGGCCGTACTCGTCTCGTTGTTCCTTAGCCAAATCATTTTTGAATAAATAGTAATATTAAGGCTACTGTACAAACTTTTCATTTTCTGAGCACTTAAAAAAAGGGCTAAAACTTTGCACATATCTGTTCACTCATCTACCACCTTGATACGCATTTGTGATCATTCCTTAACACTGCTTCATCACTGGTATGTTCAAATCATTTCTAGGATTCTTTAATTTTCTTAGTTTAGTTTACAATTTATTAGTTATTTTAGGACATTTGTCATTAGAAGTCAATTTTCTATCCATGTGGGGTTTAAATTGTGTGGATCAACTCCTAATTGCTATTTGGGGAATTGATATCCTGATTATCATGTTTAATTGCTATTACCATGTCCAATTTATGCATAAATCAAAATCCTTAAGGAATCTGCCCGACCTAATTTTGAAATATGCAGCCGCACAAGAAATTGTGTGGTCCGCAAAAGTGTTGACTGGGGCAGTTGGTAAGGAAATAATGTGCGGACCGCACTTGCAATTGTGAGGACCGCAATAATCTCATCGCGGCCGTAGAAAAGTGTGTGTGGCCGCAGATCAGGCCAATCTCTATCTTCAGAGTTTTGACATTTTGAGGTACTCATAGTGCACCCGCACTGAATATTGTTCGGACCGCACTTTAGATGTGCGATTGCACTCAAACTTATGCGGACCACAGTTTCATCTCTGCGGACGCAAGTCCAAATTGTGCGGTCCGCACAACCCAGGCTGATGTTACACTTGCAATTATGCGGACCGCACTTCCCCACCTCGCAAACATGTTTTGTTCTGTGAATGTCGGTTTATTTGCACTTGAACTGGAACTGACTCCTGCTACTGTTTGTTACAGAAAATGGTTAGATCACAAGGTCGCGGTGATACATCAAAGGGGAGGGGTGAACCTTCCAGAGGCAGAGGCAAAAGCAATTTACCCCTCGCAATTTACCCCGAGCCTTCCGAGGCTAGTTCATATGTCCCATCTCGAGAAGCGTTAGAGGGTGACTCATTGCAAGAGCAGCCTGTTGTTCAACAACAGCCACATGGCAGATACCAATTCAAATATGAGCCTTCCTCCTCTGAGAGCACTTCCGAGGGTTCGGAAGGTGACAGTCAGGCTTCAAAGCCCCCATCCATACATGCCCCCGACGCAGCTGCTACTACAGTGGATGTTGATGATATTTCGGATAATGGCTAAGGGGGTGATACCAGAGTTGCCGGCCTTGAGAGGTTGAAGAAGAAAGAGATTTAGGAAGATAGGTTTTTTAGTCTGGCTGCTTTCACAAGCTTCCAAGGGTGGTGGCCAGTGAGATCGCTCACTCTTGAGCATCAGTTCATGATAAAAGACCTTGACAAATACAACACGGCAGTGTTGAGACAGTTCCAGGAGCGGAAAGGGTGGATGTGATTCACCAAAAGTGTGGTATATGCCAAGGAATACTTGGTTCGGGAAATTTACGCCAATGTGACGCATATAAAGAAAGGGGACAAGGTAACAAAAGTGAGAAATCTAAAGGTGAGATTCGATCAGAGCACCCTGAACACGTATTTAAGGTTTGAGGATGTAAAGCCTGTGCAATACCTGGAAAAGTTAGAACTGGGAGAAGCAGTTCGACCATGGTTAGCTGAGATTCTTACAGCTCCGGGGTTGCCTCCAGCATGGATCACAGCAGGGGTTCCCATTCAGCGGAACACCCTAAATTTTGAGGCAAAAGGATGGCAAACATTTGTGTGTAGCAGACTAGACCCGTGCCAAAATGAAACAAATCTTCCAATTCAGCCGACTGTGCAAGTCGCTTCTATCATGGCCGGGTACCCAATCAATGTGGGTGCCGTGATATCGGCCAACATATTTGTGGTCGCCACGTAAGGTGACATCTCCTACCCATATCCCAACACTACCACTGAGTACCTTACAGATGCGGGGATGGAGCCGAGAGATTTTGATACCAATGTGCGGGCGAAGAAGCCCTTCTCATGGTATTCTTTGATAAATGGTGGAAACCCAAAGAAAAAGGGTCAACCAACTACTACTGCAGGCCAGTCTAATGAGCCCGCCGGGTAGCTGCTGAGACAGTTAACATGCCATCTACTTCAGCAGAGCCTTCTGATAGTGCAATAGCTATGCCTTCACCTCCTTCTTCAGGCCCTTCAACATCAGTGCCTTCCACATAGGCTTTGAAGCCGGTGCCCATGCCCGCTCATCCACTATCTGCATTGCGAGTCTCCGAAATACTGGCGAGCCTCAACAACTAGATGCAGTCAACCACTGAAAAGTTGTCTGACATATCCAGTGCTGTTGCAGCACAATCATCCACTCCGATACCCCAGATTCCTCCGACAGTGGACGATACATTGAAGAATATCTTGGAGAACCAGACCACCATCATGGACACCTTTGTAGCACATAGAACAGTCATTGAGGAGCTGGGGAAGCAGGTAAAGAAAATGAAGAAATATCAGGCATCCAGGAAATCAGTTGACAGGCTGAGGAGAGAGATGACCAAGATAGCAACAGCTGGTGATCTTTCATTTGATATGCTCATAGGGTCAAACCCACCAGCACCAGCAGATCTAGCAGCACCATCAGCTCCAGTGGCACCAGCTGGCTAGTCTGAGGAGCCAGACCTGGCTGCCGACACTGCTAAAGCAGTACGCCATATGTTCACCAACCTAGTTACTCCCAGAGATGATGATGATGAGATCCAGTTAGAGGAGACTGAGGGCGGTGACGCTGCTATGGACACGGAGGTGTCCAAGGCCACATAGGGAGTCTTTTTTACTCTTACCCTTCTTTATTCTTATTTTGATTAAGCATTGGGGACAATGCTTATTTTCATTCGTGGGGTGGAGTTATTTGCTATTTGGATGACTTTTAGACATTTGATTCGTAATAACTGATAATATTTTCTTATTTCTCTTTATTATGTATATATATTCTCTCTGTTCTCTCTTGATGTATATATTCGCTCTTTTCCTCTCTCATTATATATATTCATTATGCTTTCAGTAGTTAGCTTTTTAGCTTCTTTATTCTGTTTTCTTATTAGTCTATGTTTAATCTAGTAGCTTCTTATTAATTTTGTAGCTTCTTTTTATGTTTTAATGAACAATAAGCCTTTGGTTTTCTTAATGCCACGGTTCTTTCCAAAGGTAATTTTTATGTGAACCGGGTGACTCTTACCAAAGATGGATGGCATGATAACCTTCTTAAGGGATTGAGTCCGTTTTTGGTGTTTAGGTAAGAATAGTAGTAATAATGAGTAAAAAGACCTAATTGAGTCAGGCTAGAAGAGACAAACATGCTTCACTTGGTACCAACCTACTTAACTACGTGCTTATGGTTAAAAATAAGGTTTTTGAAAATAAATTACTCTAGTTAGTGACCTTGTAACTCTTGTATTGACTTAGGCAATCATCGAGTGGTTTAGTCGAACCATAGTGATTTTCAATCTTGAATATAGTCGTTGTGGGCCCTCGACTCTATCCGCTTTAACAATCTAGTTGCGTGAGAGGTGAGATATTATTAGTGCAAGTCCAAGTACCTGTGCAAATGGTCTAGAACTTGTTCCGAATGTGTTTCTAGGCAAAATTTTAAGTTTTACTTGACATGAGAAGTGATTGTAGGCTCTATTTGACCCATTTGAAAATTTTCATGGCCCACCAAAGTTGTTATCCCTAGTAAACTCAATTGAGCCTAAAACCTTTCTCATTTGATCACCACATTTTAAGCATTTATCCATTTTATTATGACCCTCTCTTGAAAAAACAAAGTATCAAGGCAAAAGAGAAAAGAAATGAAGAGAAAGAAAGGCAAGAAAAAGAAAAATACAAAAAGAAAGTGAATAAGTTGAAAAGTTGAAGGGATTCAAAGAAAAGTAATAATGCAAAGCATGGAAAAAGCAGAAGGAGAAGATGAATAAAATGGCCAAGAAAGAGTGATGTTAAGTCTCTCTAGTTCCCCTAAGGAAAAGAAAATGCTTCAAAGAGTTGGCAAAAGCATGAGCCGATAAAAGAAAATGGAGTGCTTAAGGAAAGATGAACTTGTTTTATCATAGACTATCCAACCTTATTCCAAAAGCCTTCATTATATCCCGAAAAAGCCCTACGTGATTTCAAGCAGAGTAAGCTTACATTAGTGGTGATTCACATGAGGGGTAAGCCTATGGTACTTAAAATCGTACTTGCGACATTCTTTTGAGAGAGATGAGTGAACTTTTCACAAACCTATGAATTGAGTGCTATATTCTTAAGTGAGATAGGCAAAAGGGGAGTAGAGGAGGAGGAGTTTGGGAACCACAATGACCTACATGAAAGAGCGAGCTTCCTTGATTAATAAAGTCAACTCTTGATGCTCAAATGTCATATTAGAACTATTCGTGCTTAAATGTTTAACTTGTTACATTGTTGATAATTCATAAGTGTCGTGGGTAATTGTTGGTCCCAATATCAAAGTGCGGTCCGCAGAATACCATTTGCGGTCGCATTTCATGAAGCAATTCCATTAGAGAAGATTGCAAAATGTGGACCGCACATGAAATTACGCGACCATAGAAACTGTGTAAGAGCAAAGGTTCAGAGAACATGCATCTCAAGTCAACAAAAGTGCGGACCACACAATTATGGTGCGGCCGCAGAAGAACAGCTACACGGCCGCAACCACATTTGTGCAAACCGCAGAAGAGCAAGGTGCGGCCGCAGGCACATTTGTGCTGTCCGCAGAAACAGAGAAGTGCGGCCGCAGTTCAGAATTGTGCGGCCGCAGGTTTCTAATCCTGTCAGGCTGAAGCAAAGTGCAAACCGCACATGGAATTGTGCAACCGCAGAACCTCCGAAAGGGCATTTTTGTCCTAAAATTCTAGCATTGTATAAATAGAAGATTTTTACTTTTTAGGTTAACTTTTGACATCGGCAGCCACACTAAACGGTTTCTTTTGCTCTTTTTAGTAGTTTTTGCTATTTTGAGCTTGTTGAATATTGATTTCATCATTATAATTATCAATATATGTTTAATTATCACTTCTTCTTCTTCTTCTTCTTCTTCCACTTTAAGCATGAGTAGCTAGATTTTCACTAGGGTTGTGACTCAACCCTAGTGTGTAAACTTAATGGGTGTTTGATTTATTGCTTGTTTATGGTTGAGTGTTGATTATCTAGCCTAGTTCTTGCTTTTATTTGAAGAATTAATGGTTGCAAACATTATTTCACGGCTATTTGACTTGGTCTCTACTTGAGAAAGAGAGACTTAGTCTAGAAAAACCTTGCTAGCAAGAGATTGGGTCAATCGAGAGATTAATAAGCCCAATTAAAGGGTTGAACCTAGAGATAGTAAAACCCGAATTGACCTTATTATCAACTGTTTTGTTCAATACCTATTTGTACTTGAGAAAGCCAAATTGGGAAAAACCACTCTCTGACCGAGAGGTAGTGAGTGGGTACTTGAGTGTTGATAGCTATAATACACCCCGACCAATAAAACAAGTTTTAAAGTTTACAACCTATTAGGCAAACACCTAGGTGAAGGTCATAGCCCTAGGCCTTTTATATCATTTGAAAAACAACCAAAAACAATTTTCTAGTTTCATTGTTTTTAAATCGCAATCATAGTTTAATTTAGATTTTCAAATAAAACCAATTATTGCGGAAGTGAAAATTTAGATCTACAAACTCACGGGCTAAGACATATACTACTAACACCCATTCACATAGCTCCTTGCAGAATTCGACCTCGACTCTTGTTAGGTATTACTATTGCATAGACCGTTTTCATATCCTCAAATAGAGGAGTGAAATTGGATGATATCGTTTTGCCAGAGGTCGTGAACAATATTAAGGACCGCCGAAACCACCATCACCGACCCTCACCGTCCACATGATCATCGGCGGCGGTGAAGATGCTTCCGTCAACAGTGTGAAGTTCACCACAACCCACAAACGCAAACAGTCAATCACACACGAACGGTATGATGAACTCGAAGAAAGTATCATCTTCGATAAGTCACATACCAACAGTTTGATTTTCCCTCACTATGATGCCCTTGTTATCACTTTATGAATTTTAGATATCGATGTGAGATGCATTATGGTAGACGATGGGAGCGGTGCGTTTATTATCCACCCTCGAGTACTTGCACAAATGAAATTCGAGGATAAGATAGTGCCACGCTGCATCACGCTAACAGGTTTTAACATTGTAGTTGAGCGAACGTCCGGCGAGGTCACACTCCCCGTCCTGGCTGGTGGCGTCACTCTGGAAACCACATTCCATATCATGGATCAAGACACAACATACAACACCATAATAGGGGGACCATATATATATATATATATATACCATGAAAGTCATCCCCTCCACCTTGTACCAAGTCATCAAATTCCCAACTCCATGAGGAATATTCGGTATACGAGGGGAACAACGCACATCCCATGAATGCTACCGCATCGCTCTAGACTGCACGGTCACTCAACAAATGAAGGACAAATAAAAAGAGGTATAACAATCAATAGGGGTTGAGGTCGATACGCGATGATAGCGAAAATGTCATCAGAGACAACGATACGGTCGAAGCGGCGGAATCGACTATAGAAGACCTCGACCCCGTTCAATTAGATAGCAACGACCACAACAAGAAAGCTTACATCGGCTACAAGCTTAAGAAACTAGGTAAATTTTGTCAATTCTTAGCTGCTAACACAGACTTATTTGCTTTTAGGCATGCGAATATGCCAGATATCCCGAAGCAAATTGTCACGCACAAGCTGAACATAAATCCATTTCATCCCCCGAAGAGGCAGGTTAGGCGTAAGTTCAACTCACAATTAATGACGCAGTACGCGAAAAGGTGGAAAACTATTAGAAAACGGCTCCGTCAGGGAGTCGAAATACTCCCAATGGGTCGCCAACGTGGTCATGGTAAAATGAAGAATGGGAAATGGAGGATGTGCGAAAATTTCTAGGTTTCCTGGTGTCGCGCGCGAGGGATAGAGGTCAACCCTGATCAAATCAGAGCCATCGAAGGAATGCCAGAACACCTAACCACTAAAGAATAGGTTCAGAGGTTAACTGGCTTCATCGCCGCCCTTTCAAGATTTATTTTGCGATCATCGAATAGGTGTCACAGATTCTTCGGCGTACTCAAGAAGGATAACAGCCTCCAATGGACTTCTGAGTGCATCCAAGCCCTGAAGGAATTAAAAGCATATTTGTCATCAGCATCATTACTTTCAAAACTAGAGTCGGGGGAACGTCTCCTCGTCTACCTCGCCGTATCCAAAGTAGATGTGAGCGCAGTCCTGGTCCAAGAAAATAAAGGTACGCAGTCTCCCATCTATTACATTTGCAAAACACTAGTCGACACCGAGACGAGATATCCTCACATCAAAAAACTGGATCTGGCCTTAGTCGAAGCTTCGCGAAAGCTTAGACTGTATTTCCAATGCCACCCCATCTTGGTCGTCACGACTTTCCCCCTAAGAACCATTTTGCATAAACTCGAGCTATCGGGAAGGATGGCTAAATGGGCCATCGAACTGAGCTAGCACGATATCACGTACCAGCCATGAACAATGATGAAATCACAAGTGCTCGCAGACTTTATCGCTAACTTCAGCACAAAAGTAATGCATTAAGTTGAAAGAGAATTCGCACATGCTTCTCCCCAAACACAAGATCTCTGGGTCCTGTATACTAACAGCGCGTCTAACGCGTCAGGGTCTGGACTGGGACTCGTACTCGAAGTCCCAATCGGCGAAGTGATTAGCCAGTCCATAAGGTGTTCGGACATGACTAACAATGAGGCCGAGTATGAGGCCGTAATTGCGGGCTTGAGACTAGCACTCAAATACGGGGCAAAATGGCTAAGACTACGTTGTGATTCTCAAATCGTTGTCAACTAAGTCACATGAACTTTCCAATCAAGGAACAAAGGTTGCAAAAGTACCAGACCAAAATCTATAAGTTGCTGCCCGAGTTCGATGAATGCCAACTCGACAAAATCCCCCGAGCACATAATACCAAGGCGGATGGCCTCGCTAAATTAGCTACAGCCACCAAAAACATTGCAAGCAGAGACAGAAGTGTAGTCCACCTTCTTAACTCATCGATAGACCCAATCGAGGTAAGAACTATAAACCTGACTTGGGACTGGTGCAATCGTATTGTCACATATTTACAGGATGGCGTACTCCCAGGTATTGCCGCGGACTTTGTGAAACAATTCGAGCAATGCCAAAAGTATGCCCCAATGATTCACCAAGCAGGCGAACACCTTCACTTAGTAACTTTCCCCTGGTCGTTCATCAAATGGGGAATGGATATCGTAGGCCCCCTCCCGGCAGGACGAGGTAAGGTACAATTCCTTTTGGTTTTGACTGACTATTTCTCTAAATGGGTAGAAACAAGAGCATTCGCCCAAGTATGTGAGCAGGAAGTAATCGCCTTCATATGGAAAAACATCATATGCCGATTCGGCCTCCCCAAAGAGATCAGCTGCGACAATGGACCCCAATTTACATGAAAGAAGGTTGCTGAAGTTTTTGAAAAATGGCATATCAAAAGAATACACGCAACGCCATATGATCCCGCGAGCAACGGTCAAGCGAAGTCCTCCAACAAGTCAATACTGAACATCATGAAGAAAAAACTTGAATACGCCAAAGGGTTGTGGCCGGAAATATTACCAGAAGTACTTTGGGCCTACCGCACAATGCCGAAGACGAGCACAAGAGAGACGCCTTACTCATTAGTCTATAGGATTGATGCAGTGATACTGGTCGAAGTCGGGGAGCCTAGCCTAAGATATTCCCACAAGAGCAAACCAAGGAACGATGAAAGCAAAAGGCAGGAGCTCGACGAAGTCGATGAACGAAGAAATATGGCCTACGTAAGGATGATCGCCCAAAACACAAGCAAGCAAAGACCCACAAGGAAGGTAAACTGGGAACAAATTGGGACGGCCCGTACAAAATCACGGTAACAATAAACAAAGGGTCGTTCCAACTAGAAACAATGGAAGGAAAGCTACTACCAAAAAACTGGAATATTACCCACCTCAAGTACTTCAACTTTTAAGAGATAAAGTGTCCCCTAAGTCGTACTCTTTTTCCCCTCATTGATTTTTGCCACAATTGGATTTTCTCAAGGAGGTTTTTAACGAGGCAACGAAGGGGACACCTCAGGTCGAAGTGCGCACAGACGGAGGCACATGATGACTAGTTTATTACTCTACTTCTCAAGACCTCCAGGTCAACCAATAGAGGGACTACATAGACTGGGACTGGTACGCCATCCAACGCCCGAAAAAAAAATATAAATTTCTCTAAGTGTATGAATAAAGCACAAATGCATGAAGTTTATTTCTATTTCTCCGAATACACAACCAAGGCAATATTGCCTTAAGGTTTACAACGTCGCTAATCGAGGCCAACCCTACACCACTATAGAGTAGCGAGGATGGTCGATGCAGTTTTACCTAACGAGGTTAGAATCGATTTCCATAGGGAGTTAATTTGGCTTGGAGTTGGGTATCTAACTAATCTAGATGTGCGTGTTGTTCCTAATTGAACTTCCAAACATTATTGCGAATGATTCTATTCTAATTGTATACTATTGTATGCTGAGTGTAAGCTAAGTACAATATTTTTGGTGAAAGTTTTCAAGTGTTAAAAGGCACTAGGGAAGTGACTTCCGCCTAGGTGAGTATCTAATAGGTATCAAGAATCTATGACAAGCTTGTTATGATTGGGGTCGTGATATAACCATCACACATAAGTGCTCACTCTATACCTCTCGGTAGTTTGAGTGACTTTGCCTGATTTGGCTTTCTCAAGCCCAAATGGGTGTTCATACAATACAAGTGAAATTGGCTCAAGTCGGATATTACTATCTCTAGGTTTAACCCTTTAATTGTGGCTATCGATCTCTTGAGTTCACCCCAATTCCTTGTTAGCCTAATTTTCCTAGACTTAGTCCCTCTTTTTCAAGAAGAGCCTAAGTCATAAAGGCATGAGTCAGTGTTTGCAACTACTAATTCTACAATTTTAGCATGAATTAGGCTAAATATCAGTAACCCATAAATAATTAAGCTCTAAAATTCAAGACCCATTAAATACCCACACTAGGGTTGGGTCACAACCCTAGCTATGAGGTCTAGCTACTCATAATAATAGCAGAAATTAAAGATAAAGATGAAATATAAGCCATAATATTAAAGTACAAGATGAAAATCTAAAGTTTGAAGGTAAATCTACTCTAAAATTACCCAAAAAGGAAAAAATCATTTGTTCATGTGCTCTGCTAAACAAAACTTAACCTAAAATTGATAAAAGGATCTATTTATACTAGGCTAAAAATTTCGGTCAAAAATGCCCCTGCAGAGGTTTCGCAGACGCGTAATTCTGACCGCGTCCGTGCTTGGGCTTTCGCGGCCGTGTAATAGTGTGCGCGGTCCGCGTTTCTTTATATCTAGGCCTGGGTAGATCTTCATTTCACGGACCGCGTAATGTTCACCGCGTCCGCGTGAGATTCCTTCGCGACTGCTTAATTTGGATGCGGACCGCCTTCTTCATTTATACCCATCTTGCAAAGTCTCTAAACCTCGACAAACATTGTCCGCTAAATTCCAACCGCGCCCGTGCCAGTCACTCCGCGGTCGCATCGTTCTGCCGCTCTCAGTGCTTAATTTTAGTGCTTATAACAGCCTCTCTGAATCTCTAGTTCGCAGTCCGCGGAATAATGGTCGCCTCAGCGATGATAATTTCGCGGCTGCCCTTTTCTATCGCGGTCCGTGTTCCACAGTATTGGTCCAGACTCGGTTTATGTTCAAGTTTGACTCCTTTATGAGTTGGTTATGGCTTCTTTAGCTCATTTCGAACAAAACCCTGCAAGCAAGCACATTAAGTTAGTTTCCGGGAATACCTTCACCCATTTTTGGCCCAAAACCTAAGTAAAAGAGAGCAAATAATAGGCTAAAATCCCTACTTATCAACTCCCCCAAACTTTAAGCTTTTGCATGTTCTCAAGCAAACAAGGTAATTACCACCTTCACAAGAAAAATAAATGAAAATTTCAGCTGTCCTAAGGTGACTTCATCAAGCATCAATTGGGACTAACAATTACCCTCGAGACAAATGCATTATCAACAACATCATGCTATGACTTTTTGAGTTCCATAGTTCTAATGTGACACAAAAGTATCAAGAGTTGAGTCAATTCATCAAGGAAGCTCGCTCTCTCACGTAGGTCATTGTGGATCCCAAACTCCTCCTCCTCTACTCTCCATGAGCAAATCTCACTTTATAGAATGTGACACTCAAAATAAGGATTGTAAAGAAGTGCGCTCATCACTCTCAAAAGAATGCTACAAGTCCGACTCTAAGTACCATAAGCTTGTNCTCTCCATGAGCAAATCTCACTTTATAGAATGTGACACTCAAAACAAGGATTGTAAATAAGTGTGATCATCACTCTCAAAAGAATGCCACAAGTCCTGCTCTAAGTACCATAAGCTTGCCCCTTATGTAAATCACCACTAATGTAAGCTCACTCAACTTGAAATCATATAGGGCTTTAGCGGGATGTAATGAAGGGCTTTTGGATCAAGGTAGGATATAATGAACTATGATGGTTTCATCTTTCCTTAAGCACTCCATTTTCTCATTTCGGTTCATACTTTCTTGACTCTTTGAGTCATTTTCTTCTTCCTCAGGGGAACTAGAGAGACACATTGTCACTCTTTCTTGTTCATGACAATCATTTTTCTCCTTTTCTCATCATTCCATGCCTTTCAACATTGTTTTCTTTGAATCCCTTCAACCTTTTCTTTCTTTTTGACATATTTCTTTTTAACTCTTCATCCTTTTCTTTTCATCAATTCTTTTTGTTCTTTGTACCTTTCATCACTTTGAAATTCCTCGTCTCTCCCCCAAACTTGTGTTTTTGCTAATTACTCATCATGAATGCTAAGGAAAGATTGAGTGCCTAGAGAGGGTCATTATAAAATGGATGAAGTCTTGTAATGTGGCTATTGAATGAAAAAGGCTTAGGCTCAAAGGGGTTGACTAAGGATATCATATTGGTAGGCTACAGAAGCTTTCACAGTTCAAATAGGACCAAGGAGAGCCTATAGTCACTTCTCAAGTCGAGCTACACTTAGAATTTCGCCTAAACAAACATTCAGGGCAAGTTCTAGACTTATTAGCACGGGACTTGGACTTGCAATTCAATACCTCACCTCTCTCTCAAGATAATGGATTGTTAAAGAGAACAGAGTCGAGGTCCCACAACAACCCTAGCTAAGATTGAAGATCACATATGGCTCAAAGAAACCACTTGATGATAGTTTTAGTCAACTCAAGAGTTTAAAGGTCACAACTAGAGCTATTATTTGTCAATCAACTTGTTTCTAACCATGAGGTCGAAGGTAAATGTGTTAATACCAAGTGAAGCCTGCTTGAGATACTTTTATTCATTACTACTACATATCAGAGCAAAAAGAAAAACAGACTCAATCCCTTAAGAAGCTTATCACGTCATCCATCGTTGGGAAGAGCCACCCGGTTCACACAATATCCACCTTTGGAAAGAACCGTGGCATTAAGAAAACCAAAGGCTTATTGATCACGCAAAAAATATGAAAAAGCTAAAAACTCAAAAAAAAGCTACTAAAGGAAATAAGAAGCGAAGCTATTAAGGAAAAATATAAAAAAAGTTATAAAGTAAACTACGGAAAGTAAAATAAATATGTACAATAATGGAGTGAACCGAATATATACAAAATAGAGATGAATATATACATGGAATGGTAAAGTTATATACATACCAAAAGTGAAAAATAACAAAAGCGAAAATAACGATAAGTAAAAATAAAGGAAAATAGTATCATAATTATTACATGCCAGTCATCAAATCAAAATAAGACCACCCCCCTCCCCCCCAAATAAAAGATGCATTGTCCTCAATGCTAAAAGCAAAAATAAGACTAGGGAAGGGATAGAGAGTAAAGAAAACTCCCTATGTGGTCTATGTCTGCGTAGGATCATCAACTCCCTCCGGGTTCTCCAACTGTATCTCCAGGTCCTCTGACTGGGGCACCACAAATCCTCTCACCGGCTCTTTGTCAACCTCCTGCTCTGATGCGTGTGTTGTCTGTGCTGCAGGGGCAGTCTCCTCTATAAGCATGTCCAGTGGAATATCTCCGGTAGAAGTGAAATACTCTACCTACTTCTTCAGCAGCTCCACTGACTCTTTTGAAGCTTGAGTCTTCTTCATATTTTTGACCTGCTTGCCAAGCTCCTTGATCACCTTCCCATGAGTATCTAATGTCTCCAGTATTTTCTTTTGGTTGTCCAGGAGCTTCTTCTGGTTGTCCAGAAACTCCTTCAATGAATACTCCACTGATGGAGGTACCTGAAGTTGTGCTGGGGCTGCCTATGCTGCGACTCCATTGGATAAGACAGACAACTTTGATGTAGCAGCCTGCAACCAGTTGTTGATGCTGGATAGCGTCTGAGAGACCCACAGTGAAGTATGAGGATATGCGGAAGATGAGGGCACAGATAATGGGGCTGTGACAGATGGCCTGGATGAGGGAGGTGGCATAGCAGCCGAAGAACCCTCCGCTATGGAAGGCTCGGAACTAGTGGCCACTATCCTTGGCTCTTCAGACTAGCCAGTGTAGGTAGTGGCTTTGCCTTTGGACTTTGGGTTGTCTGCTCCCTGAAGGTTGTACCAAGAGAAGGGCCTTTTCGGCTTCACCTTCGTGTCAAAGTTTCTCCCCTCAACCCCCTGGTCCTCTAGGTACACAGTGATGAAATTGGGGTAAGGATATGACCTTTCTTCCTTCCCGGTTGCCTTAGATATGTTCTGGGCCATGAGGTTCTCCACATTTATTGGGTACCTCGCCATGATGGACGCTATGAGGATCGTCCGGGAGAGTGGAATGTCACTGTCATACTGGCACGGATCAAGGTGGCTGCAGACGAAGGTGCGCCACCCTTTGGCTTCAAATCTAAAGGTGTTTCTGGCAATTGAGACTCCCGGTGTAAGACATGTCGGTGTTGTCCCTGGTATGGCTATCACCTCTGCTACCTATGTACGGGCTACTTCATCTAATGCCAAATTCTGTATGTATAGAGCAACGTCTACATCATCAAACCCGGCATATGTATTCAAAGTTTTGCCATCGAACCGGATCTTCTTATTTCGTACCTTAGTCACATAGGTACCCTTTTTGATATGGGCAACATTGGCGTAGAATTCCTTGACTAGGTACTCATTTGTTTCTGGAAACTTGCTAGTGAAGAATTTCCACCCCACTCTTTCATCAAATTGTCTCTTCACATTCGGGTTGTGAGGGAGAAGGTCTTTTTCTATGAAATATCGCTCAAGGGTGAGCGACCTTTGTGGACACCATTCCCGGAATTTGTGGTAGGCCTTCTTACTCACGAACCTATCTTGACACACTGCCGGCTTCCTTGATCTAACCAACCCCCCCCCATAGGTATCACCTCCTCTCTCGTCATTCGGAACCTCTTCTCCATCATCAATATCAATAGGAACAGCTGTTGAGGCCGGAGTTGCAGCAGGTGGGGGAGATGGTGTTGAAGTCTAACTACCTCCTTCTGAGCCATCGAACGACTCAGATGAGGAGGTGGTTTGATTGATGAGACGGAAAGGTTGAGATTGAGCCTCGGGTTATTATGCAGATTCTCCCTCGGAAATCTCCCGGGAAGGGAGGTATTCACTAGTGTCCGAGGAGTCAGCCTGAGGTCTCACATGTGGGGCCTTTTTGCTAATAATCTTCTAAGGTGCTAAGGGTGCAGTCTGCTTCCGTTTGCCTCGGCCTCGGGAGGATTCTCCCCTCCCTTTTGATTTGTCGGGACCACCACAAGATAGCACCACTATCTGCACACACAATTAGTGAAAGATCATTAGTATTGTGATTGAATGAATCTTAAAGAAATGCAGATGAAATGAAACAGTGCTTCCCAAAACAGTGCACCACGGACCGCGGAAAAATGGGTGCGGCCACGGAAGGGCCATCGCGGACTGGGTAAAAATGGGCGTGGCCGCAAGGAGGTTGGACTTAGACTACCAACTCTCTGATCATGGTCTTCCACGGACCGCGACATTTGGGACAAAGATCAAATGCTGACCGCGTAAAAATTAACGCGGCCGCAGAAGCAATTGCCAAACTCTCTGAAACTCATGAGCGCGGACCGCGAAATTTTGACACGGCCGCGTAAGTTCAAACGCGGACCGCGGAAAAATCACTGCATCCGTGAACATGCAACCATACTCAGCTCTCACAAATTGAAGAACACGGACCGCGTAAAATGGACCGCGGTCCGCGGAGTTCAAACAAAACAGGCATTGGCACATTTGAAACCTAGAGTTTTTACTAAGTGCAAAAATTAATACAATTAACATGCCTAGTTAAAAACTCTATCCCCATTAGGCATGTAAAACAATTGCCCGCATGAATTTAAGCATCAATTAAGCATGATTTTGAGATTGTAGCATTTATTAAACCCTAACTAAAAAGAAAAATTAAAAGCAGAAGAAAAGAAAAGAAAGAGATAAAATCAATGCAAAGATGTGAGCATACCAGTTGTGAAATTATAGAGGAAAATGGATTCTTGAGTGATATGAAATAAGATTGACAGTCAAAGAAGAGGAAGATGAACAGTGCTCTAATGTGGTGAAAGTTTGAGGTTCAAAAAGTGTAAAAGTCCTAAGGACTTTCTATTTATACCAAACCAATGGGGACCCACCGACTTACCTTAGCGCGGTCCGCGGAATTCTACTGCGGTCCGTGATTTTTACCTTTCGAAGAGCTGCTGTAAAATTCTGGGCGCGGTCCGCGAAAAACTGGAAGCGAATGTCACCACAGTTCACCAAATTATGAACGTGGACGCAAACTCAACTTCAGAGAGTTGATATTTTGGGCTCTTCAAGTATGCGTCCGCGGATAAAATGTGCCACCGTGAAATTTTGAGCGTGGTCCGCGAAATTCCCACACTTAGTCAGATTTTTCCCTGTCAAAGTCCTGCACTGCACAACCAATTCCTACACAAACTTCACAACTAGTTAGTCCAAAACAATGCCTAATCTAAGAAGAAAATCAAAAAGAAAGAAAAGAAAAAGAAAACGTCACATGGGTTGCCTCCCAAGAAACACCTGATTTAACGTCGCGGCATGACGCATGTTACCATCATCATGTGAAATTGATCAAGGCCACCACATGGCTGTCATCAAACTTGCCGAGGTAATGCTTCACTCGGTGCCTATTAACTCTAAAGATTTCACCATTTTGTTTTTTAAATCAAAAGCACCAAACAGAGTTACATGCACCACTTCAAAAGGGCCACTCCATTTTGACTTGAGTTTTCCCGGAAACAGTCGTAACCAAGAGTTGAATAAAAGAACCAAGTCACCCTCTTTGAATTCTTTGTTCCGGGTATATTTTTCTTGTAAGTACTTTATCTTGCTGACCATGACATTTACCCCTTCCATGGCATTTACTTGCTTTGTCCCTTAAACTTGCTGAAGCTGGGTCTTTGCTAACTGATTCATAGTAGTTGTCAACTCGGCTATGGCTTGTCCGTGATCATGAAGTTCCTTGTGAAGATGGATGACATTAGGGTCACCTTGAGGAACATTTTCCCGACTCTGCTAAGCTGAGGATGTGTCAGCCATCTCATCAAGTATGTCACAAGCATCGGCATAAGGCATTTTCATAAAATTTCCCCCAGCTAGTTGGTTCACCACACACTGGTTGGTCGTGTTGATGCCCCTATAGAATGTCTGCTGAATCATTGCTTCAGTCATATCATTGTTTGGGCATTCCTTGACCATTGTCCGATATCGCTCCTAGATTTCATGTAGAGGTTCATTAGGTTCTTGTTTAAAGGCTAATATCTCATTCCTCAATGCTGCCATATGACTCGTTGAGAAAAACTTGGCTATAAACTTTTCTGCCAACTCATCCCACATGTTTATGGGGTGGTTGGGTAGCCTCTCGAGCCAGTCCAAAGCTTTCCCTCTAAGTGAAAATGGAAAAAGTCTCAATCTCATAGCGTCCTCTGACACGTTCGTCTGCTTGCTCCCCCAGCATGTGTCTACAAAACCCTTTAGAAGCTTGTATGCGTTCTGATGAGGAGCACTAGTGAAAAAGCCCCTTTGCTCCAATAGGGTCAGCATGACATTTGTAATTTGAAAATTGCCTGCCCGAATCCGGGGCGGGACAATTTTACTTGCGTAACCTTCATTGGATAGCACCCGGTGTGCTACCCGTGGAAGAGGTGGGGGAGGGTTTGGAATGGTGTCATTAGCCTGGCGGCCTCTTCTTTGGACTTGAGGTTCTAGATTAACCTCTTCCTCATCATTGTCATCTACCTCCTCCCCCAGAAGAACATGTCCAAGAGAATCATTATGAGCCATTTGGTACCTAAAGCGATTGATACACAAAAGTTAGAAAAATAGAAGGAAAGAAAAACAAGATACACAAATAGTTGGATAGATAGCCAACATCATCTAACTCCCCGACAAAGGCGCTAAAATGTGATCGAGGCCAAACCTACACCGCTATAGAGTAGTGAGGATGGTCGATGCAGTTTTACCCAACGAGATCGGGATCGATTTCTACAGGGAGTTAATTTGGCTTGGAGTTGGGTATCTAACTAATCTAGATGTGCGTGTTGTTCTTAATTGCACTTCCAAACATTATTGCGATTGATTCTATTCTAATTTTATACTATTGTATGTTGAGTGTAAGCTAAGTACAGTATTTTTGGTGAAAGTTTTCAAGTGTTAAAAGGCAATAGAGAAGTGTCTTCCGCCTAGGTGAGTATCTAATGGGTATCAAGAATCTAGGACAAGCTTGTTATGACTGGGGTCGTGATATAACCATCACACATAAGTGCTCACTCTATACCTCTCGATAGTTTGAGTGACTTTTCCCGATTTGATTTTCTCAAGCCCAAATGGGTGTTCATACAATACAAGTGAAAATGGCTCAAGTCGGGTATTACTATCTCTAGGTTTAACCATTTAATTGGGGCTATCAATCTCTTGAGTTCACCCCAATTCCTTGTTAGCCTAATTTTTCTAGACTTAGTCCCTCTTTCTCAAGAAGAGCCTAAGTCATAAAGGCATGAGTCATTATTTGCAACTACTAATTCTACAATTTTAGCATGAATAAGGCTAAATATCACTAACCCATAAACAATTAAGCCCTAAAATACAAGACCCATTAAATACTCACACTAGGGTTGGGTCACAACCCTAGTTATGGGGTCTAGCTACTCATAATAATAGCAGAAATCAAAGATAAAGATGAAATATAAGCCATAATGTTAAAGTACAAGATGAAAATCTAAAGTTTGAAGGTAAATCTACTCTAAAATTGCCCAAAAAGGGAAAAAACAGCTATTCACGTGCTCTGCTAAACAAAACTTAACCTAAAATTGATAAAAGGATCCATTTATACTAGGCTGAAAATTCCGGTCAAAAATGCCCCTGCGAAGGTTTCACGGACGCGTAATTCTGACCGCGTCTGCGCTTGGGCTTTTGCGGCCGCGTAATAGTGAGTGCGGTTCGCGTTTCTTCATATCTGGGCCTGGGTAGATCTTCGTTTTGCGGACCGCGTAATGTTCACCGTGTTTGCGTGAGATTCCTTCGCGGCCATGTAATTTGGACGCGGACCGCCTTCTTCACTTATGCCCATCTTGCAAAGTCTCTCAACCTCGACAAACGTTGTCCGCTAAATTCCAACTGCGGCCGCGCCAGTCACTTCGCGGTCGTGTCTTTCTGCCGCTCTCAGCACTTAATTTTAGTGCTCAAAACAACCTCTTTGAATCTCTATTTCGTTGTCCTCGGAATAATGGCCGCCTCAGCAATGATAATTTCGCGACCGCCCTTTTCTATCGCGGTTCGCATTCCACAGTATTGGTCCAGACTTGGTTTATGTTCAAGTTTGACTCCTTTATGAGTTGGTTATGGCTCATTTGGCTCATTTCGAACAAAACCCTACAAGCAAGCACATTAAGTTAGTTTCCGGGAATACCTTCACGCATTTTTGGCTCAAAACCTAAGTAAACGAGAGCAAATAATAGGCTAAAATCCCTACTTATCAGTAGCAAAATACCACACCTAGAGGCTTATCTTTCTAAACATAGGTTACATGCGACCTTGTTCGAATTAACACCTAACTAGCCCTCGGCCATAACTAAACATAGGTTACATTCAGCCTCATTCGAATGAACACCTAACTGGCCCTCGGCCATTACTAAACATAGGTTACATTCGACCTTGTTAGAATTAACACATAACTGGCCCTCGGCCATAATTAAACATAGGTTACATTCGACCTCGTTCAAATTAACACCTAACTGGCCCTCGACCATAACTAAACATAGGTTACATTCGACCTCGTTCGAATTAACACCTAACTGGCCCTCCGCCATAACTAAACATAGGTTACATTCGACCTTGTTCGAATTAACACCTAACTGGACCTCGGCCATAACTAAATATAGGTTACATTCGACGTCGTTCGAATTAATGCCTAACTGGAGCTCGGCCATAACTAAACGTAGGTTACATTCGACCTCGTTCGAATTAACACATAACTGGCCCTCGGCCATAACTAAACATAGGTTACATTCGACCTCGTTCGAATTAACACCTAAATGGCCCTCAACCATAACTAAACCTAGGTTACATTCGACCTCGTTCAAATTAACACCTAACCGGCCCTCGGCCAGAACTAAACATAGGTTATATTCGACCTCGTTCGAATTAACACCTAACTGGCCCTCGGCCATAACTAAACATAGGTTACATTCGACCTCGTTCAAATTAACACCTAACCGGCCCTCGGCCAGAACTAAACATAGGTTATATTCGACCTCGTTCGAATTAACACCTAACTGGCCCTCGTCCATAACTAAACATAGGTTACATTCGACCTCGTTCGAATTAACACCTAACTGGCCCTTGGACATAACTAAACATAGGTTACATTCGACCTAGTTCGAATTAACACCTAACCGGCCCTCAACCATAACTAAACATAGGTTATATTCGACCTCGTTCGAATTAACACCTAACTGGCCCTCGGCCATAACTAAACATAGGTTATGTTCGAATTAGCACCTAACTGTCCCTCGGCCATAACCAAATATAGGTTATATTCGACCTCGTTCGAACTAACATCTGATGATCCTCAACCGTAATTAAACTTAGGATGTGTTCAACCTTATCCGACCTACGTGATTATGGCTAAGAAAATCAAAAAGCATACAAGCGCGAACCAAAGAAAACGAATTCAGGCATAAAAACCAAGAAATTATGCCATTATTACCCATCACTGGAATCGAAACGGCAGCCCCAACTGACAGTCGCATGAGAAACGACGCAAATCATCGGGAAAATGTGCCATAATGACGCATGATGTCATGACGTCATTCTAGTGCAGAAACGACGTAACCGCCAAAAGTTACAGCTCATGAAAGGCCACATTGCTTGCTCGTCTCAAACTTAACTGCTCGACCCACTCGTCCACTCTCCTCGACCATAGCCAACAAAGTCCGCTCATCGAGGTCGTCTGAGGACAACCTCGATAAGCTGGAGGACTAATTATATAGGTAGAAATCTACCACGAAACATTTAGGGCAAGGAAGTATTGAGGGAAGAATCAGTCGAGGTCGATCAGGAAATGGCGAAACTCGGGGTCGGGACGCTTACAATGGTCGAGTACAAGATCCATGAAAAGAGTTGTAACGGCTAATTTTTAGAATAGAATAATAAAGGGAATATTTTGAAGAATATTCTCTGCACATGTACTGTTAGGGTTTGCTAGGGGTATATCCCATATAAGGAGGACAAAAGATAAGGAAAGAGGATATATGTAATATTCATGTGATAAGAATAAATTTCGGAAAAAAGATTCTCTCTCTAGAAAAGATACAAACATTAACTTTTATCAAGATTCTTATTGGCATTATTCCATACTTTTTCATCAGATCCGAGAATAGTTCGAACATTCTAGGATTTATCTGTCACTCATCATTGTCAGGAGGAACAATCATCTAGTTTATTCTCCATTGGGTGAATCACCCCTCCTATTTACTTAAATGTCATTTATTGCTAGTTACTCCTCCATTATTGCTCATATTTTTTGGAATATTTAATGCTTGTTATTGTCAATCTCCCAGTAAGTATGTCCCACACCATCCACACTTTCAAGACTCACATTAAGAGATATTATCATTAATTAGATTTAACCCTTTATTATATAAATATAATAATTTTAACCGAAAGTGATACTTTTAGGTCAAACACTAACAAAGTGAGATTCTTCACATAACTACTATTGGTGTATATATAGGTCAAAGAGACTCAATCCCCACTTACCAAAAATATTTAAAGAAGGAATATCGAAGAACTGACATAGTGAAAGGTCGAAGCTAAGGTTCAAGAATTGCGACATGTTTTATATTATACCATTACTAATGCATGAGGAAAAGGAGCATATGAGCATTATTAACCATAGGTTGCAACTCTAAACCCTTTTCTCATGTACGGAATAATTAAGGTTACTTGCCTCTTTGAAAATATTTTATTTTAGGGTACCTTCCTTGACCTTACATTGACCAATTTGATACTTCTAATTATCAAATAATATAATGAGTACTTAATTATTCTACACTATCTAATTAAATAAATTATAACAGATTAAGATCTATTGAAATAGTGTAAAAAATATTTACAATGTCTTCTCTTTTCCAGTAAATCACGTTTCTGTGGACACAAATGTTAGCTATCGAAATTCTAATCTGATACTAATCCAAAAGCAATCTTCTTTAGTTACTGTACTATTTTACTAAGAAACTCTTAAAGGTAACAAAGGTAAACATTGCCCTGCACTCTACTATATGATCTTGAAGTTAAAGCCTATTTAGGGTTAGTAGAATGTTTTCATATACCCTGTATATTTTAGATTGAATGACATGTTTGATGACAGTTGATTTGATAAATTAAAAAGTAAAATAGTTCTACTGGTATACTTTATAAGATTATGCATTCATGCTTCTCTGAAAACAAATTTATGAAAAATGGTGCCAAAAGTTAGATTGATGTGTCCACAAACTAAAATCAGTAAGCTACACCAAATAAATTGAAGCACGTTAAATTATAGAAAGCTTTTTAAAAACAAAATTATAAGTCAAATTGGAAAAGAAAAAAAGAGATAAGAGGTTGTACCATGGAAGAAGAGTTAAAGAGATGAAAAATATGTTCATAAACCTTTTGAGATTGTTTCAAATTCATAAGACATAGAGTACTACATAATCTAAGTGGGCGTTTGGAAATAAAAATTGTAAAATTCCAAAAAAGGTGAAAATAATTTTCAAGTGAAAATGTTATTTGAAAATTAGAGTTGTGTTTGGACATGAATATAATTTTGGGTTGTTTTTGAAGTTTTGTGAGTAATCTGAGTGAAAATTTTGAAAAACAGTTTTTTGGAGTTTTTCAAATTTTCGAAAAATTTCAAAATGCATCTTCAAGTGAAAATTGAAAAATTTATAATCAAACGCTGATTTCAGAAAAAAATAAAAAAATTTCAAAAAAAAAGGAAATATTTCTTATGTCCAAACGGGTTATAATTCTTCATGGAGAAAGTGACCCTTCCTTTTTTATTATATGACATTCTCTATATTAAAAAAAAACTGCTAATGAATTTGAATATTTCTACCAAAGCTATATCTCAAGCAACCATCTTTTGTAATTGTATTGTTCCAGTAATTACTTTTAATTTTTTATTTATTTATATAGTATACAAGTAAAATAAGTATGTGAAACTTCAGTCAAATTATATTAATTGAAATGATATCAAGAGACAAGAGAATATTATTGACACTTAATTCGAAACACATTAAATTAATCCACTAACTTCCAATCCCAAGATACGTTAGAACTAATTAACGGTGAACCATAGGTACAAAAAATTACCAAAAGTTCATAAGTATAACTTTCGGCTATGTGGCTGGTAGCAGGGAGAGATTCCTGGCAACTGCTAACAAATCTTGAAAAAATCTCAGTAGTAGGCTCTTTAGAAGACTGACATAAATATTCCACACTAGAGTTTAGACCCCTAGCTCTCTATAATCTATAAATTCCCATGAGTATCCTACTATATCTCACAACTTAGGACAGTAGAAGACAAATTCAAGTATAGTCCTTACGTGCTCTTTTGAATATTTATCCATTTATTCAACATTGTGACGTGCTCTTCTGAATATCATTCACTTGTTCAACAATATTTTCTTCGTTAGTGTAATTGAGTTTTTTCTTTTATATATTTTAGTTGAGTTAAATTTGTTTTTAGTGCTATTCGTAGGTAATGCATCTTCACAATTTTAAATTTAAAAAAATGACATTATCTTTTGCTATCTTTCTTTGTAATTTTCTTTGAGTAAAGCTTCCGTCCTATTATATCAAGGAGGTGACAAAATACAAAATAATCTACTTAACAACAATATAAATTCAGTGTAATCCTATAAGTGAGGTCTAGAAAGGTTAGTGCGTACGCAGCCTTACCCCTATCTTGCGAAGATAAAGAGGTTGTTTCCGATAGACCCCCCACCAGAGGCGGATCTAGGAATTGAAATGCATGGGTTCCTACTGCAATTTTAAGTCAATATATTATAATAACTGAATTAAGGAACGAGTATCAATATCCAATATATATTTAGAAAATAACAAAATACTTAAAGACAACATATGAATATAAACATTATTATTACAATTGTACTCGACGACTTGTCATGTTTTGAAACGATCAATGATCGCATCATTAGGTACATTTTCAAATACTCATCCTCTATATAACACACTAAACAATCATTAAAAAATTCATCACCAATTCTGCTTCGCAAGTCATTTTTAACTTAGTTCATCGAAGAAAAAACTCTTTCTACCGTTGCAGTAGCGACATGCAATATCAAACTTAACTTGATGAGCAATTGCAATTGATGAGCAAAATAATGTATGCAATATGTTGAAGGAGTATCATTCATAATTAAAGTTTGAAGACCATTAATTTCTCCCTGCATGTTACTAGCTCCATCATAATCTTGTCCCCGTATTTGAGATTTACTCAATGAATGTTCCAAAAGAAAAGAATAAATTGCTTCTTTTAATGACTTTACGGATGTATCTTTAACATGAACAATATTCACTTCACCCACATGTGCGTTAAGCCTCTCTATACCTTTTTATTCCAAGTCCTAAAATCATCTTTTGTAAAAGAATCACTTACTTTTTTTTCATATCCTCCTATCTCATTTTTAAACAAGTAACAACATAAGCAAAATGTTGTATCTTCTTTAATACTATAATCTAACCATCAAGAATATGAAGTATTAAATCATTCCGGATTAAAATGACCCAAGTTGTCACCAAAATTTATTTTTGGAAAAATAAAATTGCGAGGTCGACAAGGCCCTTTTTGAATATAATATCTTCTCACTCTGTCACATAGATTAGGAGGAAATTCTGAAATTTGTTTTCTTTCACCAGGATCAGGTTTAAGAAGATTCAGATCCAATATAATATCTTTGTGTGATGGTTGGGAATAATTGACATTATCATTAATCACTGGACAGGAAGGAGAGCTTAGCAAAAGAGACCTAGAAGTAGAAACTGAAGAGGTTTGCGGCTTGAAAAATCTCTTGATCATATTGACTCTCATTAAAATGCCCTACAAATCATAAGACACAAACTAGATATTACAGATAAATATAAGAGAAAAATAGTTAAGAGATATTATTTCATATAATATAATATAAGAGAAAAATAATTATATATAAAAAAAAAATGAGGGAGAGGACCTACAATGGATTACTGACTTGTCTTTGATAGGCAACAAAAGAAAAGTCAAGATTGAAGAAGATTAGAAGTAGAACGAAGAACCAATGACTGCAACAAGATATTTGAAACCCTACTCTTTTTTTTCAATGTTTGATTTTGGTATTTGGGACAAAGCAACTTTTGGGGACTTTTTGATGTGGTTATTTCTTTTTAGGTTCACTTTAGTCATCTATTATTATTATTTTTATTTAAAAAAATAGACTAAAGTGGAAGTTGTAGTAACTTGACAAAAATGGAATAATATTTGTCTGTTTTATGTTTTTCCTTAGTGGAAGTACGGCTCAAAAATCAAAGGAAGTACAACAACAACAACAACAATAAAAAACCAGTATAAATCTACTAGTGGGGTCTGGGAGGGTAGTGTGTACGCAGACCTTACCCCTACCCTGGGGTAGAGAGGCTGTTTCCGATAGACCCTCGGGTCCCTCCCTCGAAGAACTCCCTACCTTGCTCTTGGGGTGACTCGAACTCACAACCTCTTGGTTGGAAGTGAAGTGTGCTCACCACTAGAGCAACCCACTCTTGTCCCAAAAACCAAAGGAAGTACTGCTCAAAAACCAAAGGATAAAATAAAAAGGACTTATTGGGACTCGAACTTGCATCAGGAGGAAGGGAAGCGGGCCACATCTGGATTCCAGAATTTACTATTGGATCAGAAATGTATTTTGGAACTGGGTTTCCATATAATTATTGTTATATATTCAATAGATTTATTAATATAAATACAGGGTCTAAACAAAAGCTATTGGGTTCCCGCGAACCCATACATATTACTGTAGGTCCGCCCCTGCCCCCCACTCAAGCAAAGCACAATCACAACAATGATTAAAAGAGGTACAATAGTGAAAAAACAATGAAAACAAATGAGTAACAATTAGCTAGGGATGTGCATAATATGGTTGATCACGTCTACAACACACCTCAATAAGAGATATANATTTCCCACTTCATGAATAGCCATGGAGACAAAACTGAGTGCAATGGTGATCACGTCCACAACACACCTCAATAAGAGATATGACACGGTCGTATGCAATAATAATTACCCAACTAGGAGTCAAGGTTGAATCCACTAGGAGTTATGATGGGAGTTAGGAGTATATATTTGAAGCAAGCAAATGGGTTATCTAAGATTGCACTTCCTCAACAAGGTTTTGTTTTCTATTTCTACTGTTACTTTAATTAATGCATGATAAAGAAAATAGATTATAAATAAATATTTTTGAGATTTTTCCAATTGGATTAAAGGCCTAGGGCTTTGACCATAATCTAGGTGTTTGCCTAAAGGGATAAAGACGTTAATGCTTGTTTTGTTGATGGGGTGTCTTATAGCTCTCAACTCTACATTACCCACTCAATACCTCTCGGTCAGAGAGTGATTTTGTCCAATTTGACTTTCTCAAGTCCAAATGGCTATCAACCAAAACAATTGATAAGAGCTCAAGTCGGGTTATTACTATCTCTAGGTTGAACCCTTTTAAATAGATTATTCAATCTCTCAATTAACCCAATTCCTTGTTAGCTAAGTTATCCTAGACTAGGTCTCTCTTTCTCAAGTAGATACTAAGTCAAATAGGCATGAATCAATGTTTGCAACCATTAATTCTAAAATTGAATCATGAATTAAGCTAAATGATCAACACCCAATCATAAACAAGCACTAAATTAGATACCCATAAGGTTTACATATTAGAGTTGGGTCATAACCCTAGTAAAAATCTAGCTACTCATAATGAAAATTGCAGAAAATAGAGAAGAAAAGCTAATTAAACTCATAATGAAAGATTAAAGTGATGAAATCTAATGTTAAAATAACAAAATAATGTAAAATTTCCTAAAGTAGTAAAGAAAAACGGCTACAACAGCTTTAGATGTTCAAACTTGACCTAATTTTGTGAAACTCGTCTATTTATACAGGGCCAATAATCTCGAACAAAAATGCCTCCCGGGAGGTTCTACGGCCGCACAATTCCATGTGTGGTCCGCAGATTTTTTCAGCTGGCAGGA
Source organism: Nicotiana otophora (assembly GCA_000715115.1). NCBI lineage: Eukaryota > Viridiplantae > Streptophyta > Magnoliopsida > Solanales > Solanaceae > Nicotiana > Nicotiana otophora. Next base: position 24,847 of record AWOL01S0044368.1, on the reverse strand, counting down.
AGTGGAGTTCTACGGCTGTACATTTCTGAATTGCTGCCGCGAGGCAATATTTACATTTCTGGACTGTGGTCACGAGGCAATCTTCTGCGGCCGCACAATTCTTGTGTGGTCCGCAATTCATAAAGGCTCCTCGACTTGCTTTTTTTGCATATTCTCTGATCTTTGACTCTTAGCCCAGATCTGCGGCTGCACAATTCATGAGCGGTCTGCACATATAATGACCCAACTTGTCGTTTTAAGAATTTACGTCACATTCAGTGACTTAAGGTCTCGAGCAAGATTTACAATATGTATTATGACCCGCGGGTGTGGTCGAGTTTGATTTTCGGAAGATTCAGAATTTAATTAAAAGAACAACTCTTATTTAAAAGCTTAAAATGGAAAGAGTTGACCGGAGAGTTGAATTTTGAGAAAACGACCTCGGAATAGAATTTTGATGATGTCAATAACTTCGTATGGTGATTTCGGACTTCAACGTATGTTCGGATTCGGATTTGGAAGTCCATAGGACAATTCGACGCATTTTGGCGAAAGTTGAAAAATAGAAGATTTTGGAAAATCCGACCGAAGGGTGAATTTTTGATAACGAGGTCGGATTTTGATTCCGGAAATTAGAGTAGCTCAATTTCATCAATTATGACTTGTGTGCAAAATTTCAAGTCATTCCGGATTGATTGGATACGTTTTGGCGCAAAATATAGAAGTTGGAAGATTTGAAAACTCAAAATTTGATTCAATGCGCGATTCCTAATTTCGGCATTGTTTGACGTAGTTTAAAGCCTCGACTAAGTTCGTTTTGTGTTTTAGGATGTGTTGGTATTTTTGGTTGAGGTCCTGAAGGGCTCGGGTGAGTTTCGGAAGAGCTTTGGATCAATCGGAACAATTTGGCAAAAGCCGGTGTTGGGAAGTGTTTTGGTGCATCCGCATCTGCGGAGATTTGATCACAGATGAGGAGCCGCTTCTGCGAGGTTGAAGATCGCTTCTACGATGTATGGGGCAGTCCTGTTGCGTCGCTTCTGCGGAAAGGGGAGCGCAGGTGCGCGATAGCACATGCGAAACATGGATCGCAGATGTGATGCCCAACATTTTCGTTGTCCGCTTCTGCGGCATTGATGTCGCTTCTGCGAAATCGCAGATGCGAAAGCCCCTCGCAGGTGCACAAACTGGGCAGAATGTTAAGGACCAAAAATGGTCATTTTGCCATTTTCGCTTTGGAATTTTTGGAGCTCGGATTTGGGCGATTCTGGAGGTATTCTTCACAAGCTTGGTTGGGTTAAGTGTTCTATATCCTAAAGTGATTATATTTCATGAATCTATGATTATATCCATCGTTTAATTCGGATTTAAATGGAAGAAATCAAGATTTTTACAAAATCTTCCAAAAACGAAAATTTAAGATTTGGAGATTGAGTTGTTATTGGAATTCGATAAAATTGGTATGGTTGAACTCGTATCGGAATGGGTGTTCGGATTTCATGTAAATTTTGCCGGGTTCTGTGGGGCGAGCTTCGCGTTGACTTTTGTTGACTTTTTGGAATAAAATTTTAAGTCGACGTATTATTATCCGAAATTATTTCCGATGAATTTTAATGAAGTTATGCAATTAATTTGGATAGATTTGAGCTATCCGGAGGTCAATTCAAGCAAAAAAGATATTTTGGAATATCGACCTAACTTCAAAAAAAGGTAAGTATCTTGCCTAACCTGGAGTGGGGGAATTTCCCCTTAGGCATTGAGTCTTATGTGCAATTTGTGTAATTGAAAACCAGGTACGCGAGGTGACGAGTACGTACTTGGTTTATATGTTGGTTAATCCTTCGACGCCCTTATGTATTAAATTGAAAATTATTATCACTTATTAAATACTCTATTTGTCATGCCTAAATCCTTGTTTGTTGAAATTATTTTTACATGATGATTTGGTGTGATTGCCACTTTGATTTTTATGTGAGATATTATTTTGTTGAGTTGTTCACTTTCGGATATTTTGTTAAGATTTTGTGCACATTATGGTTGAGCCATGGGCTCCTTATTGTGAAAAATAAGGTATTGTTGATTTTTGTGGCAAGTTATAATATTTGAGCACTTGATGTGCAATTTGTGATAAGTTGTAATAATTGAGCATTTGATGTGCAATCTGTGACATGTTGTAATATCTGAGCACTTGAGGTGCAGTTTGTGAGATGTGATTTTGGCACGTTATATTGTGGGAGTTATGTTCGGGTGTTTGCACGATATTTCTGCCGTGCTATTATTACTATTGATTTATGCACATGCGGCGTGGCAAGGCGGGCTATTTATATATATATA
>AWOL01S0044368.1:7004-20361 GCA_000715115.1 Nicotiana otophora | reverse complement strand
CTTCGAGAGGCTATAGAGTTAGTAGGAAAATTTCTACTTCTTTCATTCCTTATCGTGCGGCATTTATTCAGCTTGAAGCATATATCTTATGTCCTTTTGTATCCACTCGTGTATGAAATTACGCACTCGGTATCAACTATGCGCTAACGGTTCGTGATACTACAAAAGGGTTATAAGGTAGGCATGGTTGCTCAACCATTGTTACCACATGTCATCCAGATCGAGGATGCAGAAGTATTGAGAGATCATTCAGTTGTGCACATGGGGGTGCAGCAGGTTCTGACACCTGGGTGATAAGTACGATCTTAAGAAGGTTTAATTAGTTTCCTAATCGTCACAATCGTGGTAGGGTCACAAGGTGGATGTAGATCTGAAGATAGTTGGTGGTATTAGAGACTATGTGAGTCGTATGAGACTTCTATTTAGCGAAGGGTACATACTAGCAACCAAGACACTAGAGGAAGCGAGTTTAACTGTCACGAGGATGACATGCGCCAAATAAATAGTTAGAGATTTCTTATGACCGGAGTCGTACGAACGATTAAGGTTAGTATTGTGGATCATCATAATATGTCCTATGGCTTCACGCCAAGTGAGGGGAGTCCACTATCAACGATCAGATTGTGGGGTCATGTGTTATATCAGTTTTGGCCTAAGATGTATTTATGTGGTATTGAAAGGTTCTCCAAAATTTGTATGTGATTAAGATATGAGATTAGTATGGGATGATGTTGGGACTTGCGGTATTCGCGCTTCCTTAATAATTCTACATTTCAGTACCATCGAGGTCACAAAAATAATTTCAGAATACTCGGGGTGCTAAAGTAAGTTCTTTTAATATACCACCGGCACATGGTTCCTATAATGGTTATTCCAGTTATCCGGCAGAGACTTAGTATGAACAGCCGAACCCGCAGAGGGGTTATTATAAGTGTGATTGTACTAGACACATCAAGAAGAATGTCCCAGACTTGGAGAGACGAATTTCATCGAAATATTTAGGCTACAAGCTTTATTCTAGTTAATACTCCATATGAACAGTCAGCTAGAGGTAGAGCACAGGTGGGTAGTGGGCACCTAAGAGGTGGAGACCCGACCCATTGATATAATCGCTATGATTTGGCTGAGACCAATACAACTGATGGTGACGTTACAGGTACGATCCTAATTTTATTATAAAAGGATATTTTTCCCTTAATTTGATTCGATTTTGAATATTGAGGTGAGTCCCCCTATTATGCTTCGCTTATGGGTGAGCTTCATAATTTCATGACCCACTTATATGTTTATCCCTGTTGGGAGATTTGAAGATATGAGCCTGTGTCTGTCATTTTTATTTTTGGGCACCATTGAGGACTATAAGTCCAAAAGTAACTTTTATTATTCATTACAGTGGGTTTGATGTGTTTTGGAATAATTGATTCCAATTTTATGAATTATATGCTATTCCGGTATGAGGGTTAATTATGTGTTGTGAAAACTGTTTATGAAATATATTGAAAAGAAGAAAGAAAGGAAATTGAAATTCCAGTTGGCACAATGTGCAAAATACTTGTGATTCGGAGTTGAGGACAAGATCCTCGCATTTTATATATGATGTGAAATATTTAAATCGGGCTACAAGCCGCAGTGGAAGTTATATAAGGACGAGGTACTTGTGGTAAAATATTTATGAGTTTAAAATTCTCCCTGTGTGAAGTTTAAATTGTACTATAGTACTAATAGGGAGTCTTGCCTGATAGGCTTACGTGATAATTCTTTTATGTGTTTCTGTGCCATAATTGTGCTATAATTATTGAGTTTTAGCCTAGAGGTGAGCGCAGAGGTGGCGTTAAATGTGACTCATTAATCCGAGTAAGTAATCATGAGGTCTTCATGCCTCGTGTCTCGTTAAAGTGGAGGTTTGAAACAGGATTTTGTTAACATGAGGTTAATTGGCGATGTTGTAATCGATTTTAAAAAAATATTAAGACCAGAGATGTGGTTATGGGCATACATATGATGTGCTTCATATCTAGATATCATTATGATAATGTTGTGCTTGTAATACTGAGATTAGTATTATTGATATATACATTGTGGTGCTTTGCTGGGTTGTGGATGTGTTGTTAGGAGTTGTTTTGGTGTTACTCTGGCAGGTGGATTGGCCCAATTACAGGGGAGACTCTGCCGAAATTTCTGAAAAATTTGGGAGTTAGTAAGATTTGGGGGATTGAGACGTATGAAAGAAGAGACAAGCTATGTTATGTGTTTGAGGGCGGACTCTACTTCTCATTCAAGGAAGAATGATCCTAAGTGGGGGGAGAACGTAACACCCTAAAAAATATTGAAGTACTTCAACACTATCAAAAAAGGAAATTTAATGTGTGCGTAGGCATGAGTTGCTATAGCCTGTTGGGACTAATATCGTGCGTTGTTGTAAACAATCAGGCCTTTTTGAAAATGTTTGGAGTGTAAAAAATTGATTTTAAGGCTTATAAGTGTAAATCAAAGAAATAATCTAAAAGAAGACGGTGTTGTCGGGCTTATCTCAAATGCGGTAACGTAGGATCAACCGTGAGTATATGTGTAAAAGTAAAATCATCAATTTGGTAACCTTAGAATAATTCTTAGCACGTTCGAGGACGAACGTTTGTTTAAGAGGTGGAGAATGTAACGACCTGACTTGTTCGTTTTAAGAATTTACGCCCCGTTCAGTGACTTAAGGTCTCGAGCAACTTCGCAATATGTATTATGACCTGCGGGTGTGGTCGAGTTTGATTTTCGGAATATTCAGAATTTAATTAAAAGAACAATTCTTGTTTAGAAGCTTAAAATAGAAAGAGTTGACCAGAGAGTTGACTTTTGAGCAAACGACCTCGGAATAGAATTTTGATGATGTTAATAGTTTCGTATGGTGATTTCGGACTTCGACGTATATCTGGATTCGGATTTGGAAGTCCGTAGTACAATTCGACGCATTTTGACGAAAGTTGGAAAATAGAAGATTCTGGAAAGTCCGACCGAAGGGTGAATTTTTGATAACGAGGTCGGATTTTGATTCTAGAAATGAGAATAGCTCCATTTCGTCAATTATGACTTGTGTGCAAAATGTGAAGTCATTCCGGATTGGTTTGATATGTTTCGACGCAAAATATAGAAGTTGAAAGATTTAAAAACTCAAATTTTGATTCAATGCGCGATTCATAATTTCGGCATTGTTTGACGTGGTTTAAAGCCTCGGCTATGTTTGTTTTATGTTTTAGGATGTGTTGGTATTTTTGGTTGAGGTCCCGAAGGACTCGGGTGAGTTTCGGAGGTGCTTTGGATCAATCAGAATAATTTGGAAAAAGCTGGTATTGGGCAGTGTTCTGGTGTATCCGCATATGCGGAGATTTGATCGCAGATGCGGAGCCGCTTCTGCGAGGTTGAAGGTTGCTTCTGCGATGTATGGGGCAGTCCTGTTGCGTCGCTTCTGCGGAAAAGGGAGCGTAGGTGCGCGATCGCACCTGCGAAATATGGATCGCAAATGCGATGCCCAACATTTTTCGTCGTCCGCTTCTGCGGCGTTGATGCCGCTTCTGCGAAAGCGCAGATGCGAAAGGCCCCTCGCAGGTGCGCAAACTTGGCAGAATGTTAAGGACCAAAAACGGTCATTTCGCCATTTTCATTTTGGGATTTTTGGAGCTCGGATTTGGGCGATTCTGGAGGGATTCTTCACAAGCTTGGTTGGGGTAAGTGTTCTATATCCTAAAGTGATTATATTTTAGTAATCTATGATTATATTCATCGTTTAATTCGGATTTAAATGAAAGAAATCAAGATTTTTATAAAATCTTCCAAAAACGAAAATTTAAGATTTGGAGGTTGAGTTGTTATTGGAATTCGATAAAATTGGTATGGTTGAACTCGTATCGGAATAGGTGTTTGGATTTCATGAAAATTTTATCGGGTTCCGCGGGGCGAGCTCCGCATTGACTTTTGTTGACTGTTTGGAATAAAATTTTAAGTTGACATATTATTATCTGGAATTATTTCCGATGAATTTTAATGAAGTTATACAAATAATTTGGATAGATTTGAGTTATCCGGAGGTCAATTCAAGCAAAAAAGGCTATTTTGGAATATCGACCTAACTTCAAAAAAAGGTAAGTATCTTGCCTAACCTCGAGTGGGGGAATTTTCCCTTAGACATTGAGTCTTATGAGCAATTTGTGTAATAGAAAATCATGTACGTGAGGTGACGAGTATGTACTTGGTTTATATGTACAAATTTCATTGGTTAACAATCCTTAGACGCCCTTATGTATTAAATTGGAAATTATTAGCACTTATTAAATCCTCTATTTGTCATGCCTAGATCCTTGTTTGTTGAAATTATCTTTACATGATGATTTGGTGTGATTGCCACCTTGCTTTTTATGTGAGATATTATTTTATTGAGTTGTTCACTTCCGGATATTTTGTTAAGATTTTGTGCACATTATGGTTGAGCCATGGGCTTCTTATTGTGGAAAATAAGGTATTGTTGATTTTTGTGGCAAGTAATATTTGAGCACTTGATGTGCAATTTGTGATAAGTTGTAATAATTGAGAATTTGATGTGCAATCTGTGATATGTTGTAATATCTGAGCACTTGAAGTGCAGGTTGTGAGATGTGATTTTGGCAGGTTATATTGTGGGAGTTATGTTCGGGTATTTGCACGATGTTCCTGCCGTGCTATTATTAATATTGATTTATGCACATGCGGCATGACAAGGCGGGCTATTTATATATATATATATATATATATATGTTGGGGGGGGATTGCGCATGTGGTGAGACAAGGTAGGAACATTATTGTGCGCGTGTGGCGAGACAAGGCGGGCATTCACTTTACTATTGCACATGTGGCAAGACAAGGTGGGCTATGTCGGGGATTAAAATGTGATGACTTGTGATGGCCTTGGGGCTTTGTTGTTGTTGCATATTTACTTTTGGAACAACGAGACGGTATCTTGGGAGTGCCTTTGTTGACATTCTCTGCGGTTGCACTTGTCTTCGGTTATTTTTGTATTTCCATGATAGATAAATTATTGTGTTCTTCTGTGATGTAATATTTGATTCTATTATGTGTTTGTATCTCTTGTTGTAATATGTTGGCTTTGGCTCTTGTACGAAACTCTGAGGATTTGTGGTTCTAGTTTTTATTAGTTTTCAAGGTTAAGTTATTTTGAATAAAAGAAATTGTTGTGTGATTTAGTTCTTATAAGTTTTACATCCAAATCAGCAATTATCGGGTGCTTCATTTTAATTGAAATGTTATTTTCTTCATCCAAATGATTTCTAAAATAAATTTATTTCTTTGTTGATTTTCTTACTTAATTTAAAAATTCTAAACTTACTTTATCGGAAATAAATTGATCGTTTGGATCTTAGATGCATTGATAATGATATTTGGAACGTGAATTGTCTGTGCAGTTGTGATATGAAATGAGGGCACGATGTGCCGGAGAAATATGATGATTTAATTATGGGCATGAGGTGCCGTGGAAATATAAAAAATGGGTTGGGACCCGTGTTTACGAAAAATATGAAAATGGGCTGAGACCCGTATTTTTATGATTATGAAATGAAGTGTCACATGGTGACTTTTTAATTGAAAGAATTATATTCAAAATATTTATTTGGAAGGATTCTTATTTAGAAAGTATTATATGAAAGAATTATATTTGATAGATAATTATTTGAGAAAATTATATTTGAAAGAGAGTTATTTGGAAGAATTATATGTGAAAGACATTTATTTGAAGAACTTGATTTAATAGGTGTAATTGTATTTATTAATGGTGTTCTTGTTGTCTTACTGTGCATATCACTGGTAGTTTTATGTTGCCCTTATTGTTACTTGTTTCCTATTATTTTGTATATTATGTTGCACAGATTATTAGAATAGTGAGTATCTTGACTGTACCTCGTCTCTATTCCACTGAAGTTAGTCTTGATACTTACTCGGTACCGACCGTGGTGTACTCATACTGTACTTCGGCGTATTTTTATGCAGAGCCGGGTATTGGAGGTATCGGACTTGAACAGAGTTAAAGCGGGATCGTAAGGATTCAAGGTAGAGTTGCTTGGTCGTCGCAGTCCCTTGGAGTCTTTTCATTTCATTGTACTGTTAAATTTTAATCAAAAAGTATTGTATATTCGGTCCTCGTGATCATTCCATGTATTCAGTTATAGTTCGTGACTCAGTACTACTAGTCTTGGGAGGTTTTATATTCATATTTGTTCCGTTGTTAGTTTTGATTACTTATTTAATTAAAAAAAATGACTTCAAAATGTAATTAAAATCGGCTTACCTAGTCTTAGAGACTAGGTGCCATCATGACGCCTGAGGTGGGATTTTGGGTCGTGACAGCACATTACTGAAAGTTCTGCTAAATATTTCTTCTTAGGTCCTTGTATTTACTGAATATGCAGTTGTTCTCATTATGATTACGTTTCTTAAATTCTAGTTTCACTTCTAACTGCTTTTATTATAATTAATTTCTTCATGATGCACTCTTGTTGTTTATTTGATTCATTTGTGCCTTAACTGAAATTGTTATCTCTTTTATTGTCATGTTGTCTTTCCCCTAACTTCTTATCCCTAATTGAATTTAATGTATCTTTTTCTTAATTTCCAACCTTAAAAGAAGTTAGATATCCTATATTCTTTGTTGACTTACCCTTATTTGGAATTATTTGCCTGGTGTTAACTCCCTCATTGTCGAACTATGCATTATGGATCGTTGTTACATAATATTTCCTTTCTTGTTGAGATGTTCTTATTAGGACTAGCATTCTCCATTGTGGCCACTCCTTGTGATTTAATTCCTCTATTCCCTTAAGTTCTGGAATTTATGAGTTGACTTATTGTCGTACCCTTGTATTAGTGTTATTGTTGCTGTTATATTTATTGTTCTTGCATATTTACTTTGGTACTACGAGGCGGTACCTCGGGAGATCCCCCTGTCTTGCATATTTACTTTTAGGACTACGAGGCGGTATCTCAGGAGATCCCCTGTTGAGAATTTACTTTTGGGACTACGAGACGGTATCTCGGGAGTGCCCTTTGTTGACATCTCTTTGCTATGGGGTTGGATGGGGTTTCTGTTGTGCTATTGTTACTATTGATATTTTCACATGCGGCGAGACAAGGCGGGATAAGTATATGTGGGTTGCGCATGTGGTGATACAAGGTGGGAACATTATTATGCACGTGTGGCGAGACAAGGCGGGCATTTATTTTACTATTGCACACGTGGCGAGACAAGGTGGGCTTTATCAGGGATTATTGTGATGACTTGTGATGTCCTGGGGGGCATTCTTGTTGTTGATACTTGTGTAGTGGTACACTTACCTGTGTGAGCTTTATCTTGTAAAAAGTTGTGTGAAAACATTCTACGTGCTATCCATTTCTTTTCCTGTACTTACTAGCTGGCATGAACTATATTAGGACACTTGCACAAGCATACACGTAGTTGAGTACTCTTATCGGTTAAGAAGTTTTCTTGATATTGTTGAGTATAGATAAACACCCGTGTTTACTTGCATTCTACGTGAGAATGGCTCTATTTGGCACGTGAGTCGTCAGTGCGGTTATGAAGTGTAACGAGGGCACATGATGCCAAGTGTTAGGGTTCAGGTATTGGAACCCGTGAGTTGTGAATAGTATTAGTTTTGGTACATCGTGGAGTTTATTAACTAAAAACTCGGTGCGAAAGCTGTCGTATTGTTGAGTTGTTACTTGTCTTTTTCTTTATCTATGATTATCGGACTTAGGCTGTGTTTCCGTTCATTTTTCTATGTTGTTATTTTGGTGTTCCGCTGATAGTTGTTGTTTTCCTTCCGTATTGCAATTACCATATTAATTGTCACTTTGTGTAGTCTTTTTGTAGATATCATACTTTGTTGCTTCTATACTTATACTTGTTCAGGTTATTTAATCCAGTAGGTTTCTTGACCGTTCCTCATCACTACTCCACTGAGGTTAGTCTTGATACTTGCTGGGTACCGCCGTGGTGTACTCATACTACACTTCTGCGCATTTTTGTATAGATCCAGGCATTTCGAAGTCGGTTGATCATTAGCTAGATATGCGGACTGTTGCTGTGGACACTCAAGGTAAACCTGCTACTGCATTCGCAGGCTTCGTAGTCACCTTCTGATTTGTATTCATACTGTTACTTTATTTTAGAAAATTGTATTTAGAAAATTGTAGCAAACTATGTAGAGCTTATGACTTGTACTACCGGTTTTGGGAATTGTAAATTTTATAGAGATTTCCATTTCAAAATTTTTAGATGTTATATAATTATTGTTGTTATTCAGTAAATGTTAGGCTTACCTAGTCCCTAAGAGTAGGTGCCATCACGATACCCAACAGAGGGAAAATTGGGCCGTGACAAGTTGGTATCAAAGCTCTAGGTTCATAGGTGCTACGAGTTATAAGCGAGTTTAGTAGAGTCTTGCAGATCGGTAAGGAGACGTCTGTACTTATCTTCGATAGGCTACAAAACTATTAGGACAGTTTCACTTCCATCACTCCTATCGTGCGAGTTAATTGGTCTCGAAGTTTGAACTTTTATCATTTTATTTTCTCACAGATGGTGAGGACACGAGCTGCAGTTGTTGATGACATTACCCCCGGAGTAGATGTCGTTAGGGGCAGAGGCAGAGGTTGACGAGGAGCACGTGCCGCAGCTAGGGCACCTACCAGAGCAGCAGTTGAGGCGCCTGCTGTTACCCCCGGACTTCAGGAGACCTTAGCATAGTTCCTGAGCAAGTTTGGTGCATTGGCTCAGGCAGGGTTGATTCTGGTTGTACCAGCTATTTCGCAGACCGGGGGAGGAGCTCAGACTCCCGCCGCCCACACTCCAGCGCAACGAGTTCATGTTGGTCAGGTTCCATGCATCATGGCGACACAGCCTGTGGTCCCAGTTCAACACGTGATTAGGGCAGCAACATCTGAGGAAGAACAACTTAGACTTGAGAGGTACAAGAAGTAACACCCTCCTATCTTCAGTGGATTAGCGACAGATGATGCCCAGGGTTTTATGAAGAAGTGTCACCGTATTCTCCGTACTATAGGTACTGTGAAGATGAGTGGGGTTGCTTTTACTACATTCCAGCTTAGGGGAACGGCTTATCAGTGGTGGTGGGCGTTTGAGTTGGGTAGCCCAGCAGAGTCAGCTTCACTTACATGGGTTTAATTTTTAGAGATGTTCCTGAGAGAGTTTGTACCTCAGTCCCTTCGAGATGCATGGCGCGCAGAGTTTGAGCAGCTGCGCCAGGGCACTATGTTAGTGTTAAAATATGCCGTTAGATTTAGTGATTTAGCCAGACATGCGCCTGCTTTGGTCGCTATAGTTAGAGAGTGTGTCTGTAGATTCATTGAGGGGCTCGGGCATGATATTCGGTTCAGCATGACTCGGAAGTTAGAGTCGGATGTTTTGTTTCAGCAGGTAGTAGGGATCACTCGCCGAGTAGAGGGCATGTAGGATCATAAGAGAGAGGACAAGGAGGCGAGGAGGTCTCGTAGACCAGAGAGATCTACTGGTCCTTATTTTGGAGGCAGGGTACGATATAGTAGAGGTTTTGTGGGTCAGCCAGTTTAGTTTGCACTTCAGGCATCACACAGTAGTTCAGGTGCTCATGGGTCTCAGAGTACCCATACTGTACAGTTCCCACAACCACGTCAGTAGAGAGGTTGCTTCGAGTGTGGGGATACCAGCCGCAGGGTGAGAGATTGTCCTAGACTCTGGATAGGTGTGTCACAGCGGATTATTCAGGCGATTAGAGGGCACCCAAGGGGGGAAGGCCCGGCCTGTTGATGTGTTTCGTATAGCAGGCTTAAGGCCACTGCACCAAATGATGTCATACATGTATGCTTTTGATTTGTTACAGAGGGGCACCATTCGTATTGTGATTCGGTCCTGCTTATTAGGGCGAGTTCCCCTATTTCTTGTCCCACCTATGGGTGAGTTCATGACCTAGCATTTATGTTTATGTGTTTGCCCCTGTTGGGAAATTCTATGAGTGATAGTCGTTTATATCGTTGTTTTAATTCATTATTGAAAGTTACGAGACTAGAAGTGAATTCGTGTTGTCTATTATGGTAGGTTTGATGTGATTCCCGAGTAATTTGGTTACGATTTGTGATTTGATACTCTACCGGGGTGAGAGTTCAGTAAGTGTTGTGATTTTTATGGGCAGAATTGAGTTAGTGGAAAATTTCAATTGGTATGATGTGTATTCGGCTTGTGATTCAGAGATGAGGGTGAGACCCTCGCGATTCCATATGATTTGATATGTTTGAGTCGGGTTGCGTGCCGCGGTGGAGGTTATATCAGGATGAGATCCTTGTGATTTGTTAATATACTTAAATTTTTCCTTTTAAATTGATTCGTAGTATGGTACTAATAGAGGGTTGTGCCTGTTGGACTTGTTTGATATTTCTCTTATGTGTTTTCTCTTTACATATTCAGTCATTTTCGCCTGTGCTTCTTGAGTTTTAGCTTACGGGGTGTGTGCCCGGCGGCGTTAGTTGTGACTTGTTGATTTGGGTATATAGATAAGAGGTCTTCATGTTTCTTGCATCATTGTCAGTGTTGTGGAGGTTTGAAACAGGGTTCTAACGGTTATGAGGCTAATTGCCAGTGTTGGTTTTGATTTCGGGATGCTATTGTGATCAGAAATGTTATTATGGGCCTATGTGTGGTGTGTTATGTTGGGTAGACTTACCTTGTGGGTGTAGGTATAAGTTGTTACAGCTGGTTGAGACTGATACCGGGTATGGATTTAGAATCGGGTCTTTTGGAGATGAATGAAAGGTGAGAATTTTGACTCTAAGGCTTATCGGTGTTGTAGAAAGGATAAATTACAGTTGAGATAGTGTCTCCAGGCTTATGTGGATTGGGGAGACGTGGGGTCACCTGCGGGTGTATGTTGGATATGTGCTTTCAGTGATTTACAGACTTCGAGTCGATTCTTGGCATGTTCGAGGACGAACATTTGTTTAAGAGGGGAAGGATGTAACGACCCGACTGGTTGTTTTGAGAATTTAAGTCCCGTTCGGCGGCATAAGGCCCTGAGCAGCTTCGTATTATGTATATTGGCTCGTGTGCGCGGTTGAATTCAATTACCGGATGATTTGGAGTGATTTGGGATACTTATTCCCTAAAAACGGAAGCTTAAGTCTTAGGATTTTAACCATAGTCGAAAATATGTGAAGACAACTCCGGAATGGAGTTCCGTCAGTTCCGTTAGCTCCGTTGGGTGATTTTGGACTTAGGAGCATATCCGGACGGTGAATTTGAGGTCTGTAGGTGATTTAGGCTTGAAATGGCGAAAGTCAAAATTTTGGAGATTTTGACCGAAAGTGGACTTTTTGATATCAGGGTTAGAATGCGATTCCGAGAGTTGTAACAACTCTGTTATGTTATTTGGGACTTGCCTGCAAAATTTGACATCATTCCGAGTTAATTTGATAGGTTTCGGCATCGGTTGTAGAAATGTGAAGTTTCAAGTTCATTAAGTTTGAATTGGAGGATGATTCATGATTTTAGCATTGTTTGATGTGGTTTGAGGGCTCGACTAAGTTTGTATGGTGTTTTAGGATTAATTGGTATGTTTGGTTGAGGTCCCTGAGGCCTCGGGTGTGTTTTGGATGCTTAACGGAGGAAATATTGGACTTAGGAAATTCCTGAAGTTTGCTGGTTTCTAGTGTTTCACACCTGCGGTGGGGAAACCGCAGGTACGGGGCCGAACGTGCGGATGATTAAGCGTAGAAGCGGATTTGGGGTGAGTAGTCAGGGGCCGCAGGTGCGAGGTGAGTTCCGCATCTGCGATGCCCGCAGAGCGCTGGAGAGATCGCAGGAGCGGTGGAGGACCGCAGAAGCGGACATAGGTCTGCAGGTGCGCACACGCAGGTGCGACCTTTTGATCGCAGAAGCGGGCGATGAGTTTTAAGTGAAAACCCGCACCTGCGATGGAATTTCCGCAGGTGCGGAACCGCAGATGTGGTTGAAGGCCGGCAGAAGCGGTTTGACTGGCAGAATATGGGTTAAGTGCGAGGGTTTGATTTCATTCTTCATTTTTGGACTTGAGAGCTCGGAATTTGACAATTGTTCGAGGGATTTTCAGAGGAAGCTTTGGGGTAATGATTCCTAACTCATTTTTGGTTGTATTCCATTAATATAGTTGTTTTTCCATTTAATTTCGGATTTGGGGTTGGAAATTTGGGAAAAAATTGAGAAAAGTTCTTAGGCCGAATTTTGAAATTTTGATCGAGAGTTTGGTATCGGATTTGACTAATTTTGGTATGAGTGAACTCATGAGTGAATGAGTGTTCATATTTTTATGACTTTTACCGGATTCCGAGACGTAGGCCCAAGGAGGCTTTTTAGGGCGATTTTCTAATTTCTTGCTTTAGCTTTGATTTCATTAGCTAGATTAGTTCCTTGTAGTTATATTTATGTTATGTAATTGATTTTGGCTAGATTTGGGCCATTCAGAGTTGGATATTCGTGGAAAGAGAATTGTTACAGATTGATTAAGCTTAGTTCGAGGTAAGTATCTTGCCTAACTTCGTGTGGGGGAACTACCCCTTAGGATTTGAGTCTTCTATGCTAATTGTAATCTGTATACGCGAGGTGACGAGTACATGCTCGAACTTATTTGTGAAAAATTAGAGTTTTTAGGGTTCTTAGGTCCTTGTATTCACTGAATATGCAGTTGTTCTCGTTATGATTACGTTTCCTAAATTCTAGTTTCACTTCTAACTGCTTTTATTATAATTAATTGCTTCATGATCCACTCTTGTTGTTTATTTGATTCATCTGTGCCTTAACTGAAATTGTTATCTCTTCTATTGTCATGTTATCTTTCCCCTAACTGCTTATCCCTAGTTGAATTTGTTGTATCACTTTCTTAATTGCCAACCTTAAAAGAAGTTAGATATCCTATATTTTTTGTTGACTTGTCCTTATTTGGAATTATTCGCCTGGTGTTAACTCCCTCGTTGTCGAACTATACATTATGGACCGTTGTTACATAATATTTCCTTTCTTGTTGAGTTGTTCTTATTAGGACTAGCATTCTCCATTGTGGCCACTCCTTGTGAATTAATTCCTTCGTTCCCTTGAGTTTTGAAATTTCTGAGTTGACTTATTGTTGTACCCTTGTATTAGTGTTATTGTTGTTGTTGTTGTATTTATTGTTCTTGCATATTTACTTTGGGACTATAAGGCGGTACCTCGGGAGACCCTCCTGTCTTGTATATTTACTTTTGGGACTACGAGGCGGTACCTCGGGAGATCCCCTGTTGAGAATTTACTTTTGGGACTACGAGA
>AWOL01S0044364.1:1766-16792 GCA_000715115.1 Nicotiana otophora | reverse complement strand
ATAGCATCCCGCGTTTTAGCCTCTCTTATCACACCGCATGACTTCTAGTAGTCACCCCTACTACTCACGCGTATCAAGCCACCCTTATCTCACCGCATGCGTTTCAATCCCCAAATCTTATACCACCGCATGCGTATCAATATCACAATATATCACAATTTGCACCTCAAGTGCCCAATATTTCAATTTTCCAAAAATAAATCAACAACAATATTTTTCAATAATAAATAGCTCACGGCTCATGCCAAAATAATCCAAAAATAATATTTTTCCACAATAAAGAGCTCACGGCTCCATCACAATGAGTACCAAAAATCTTGTGAAAATAATCAGGAATAAAATAATTCAGGAAAATAATATTTCATATTAATAATACTTAATTTAAAGAAAAATCAACCTTCAAATAATGCACAGTATAAAAGAAACCAAGTTTCAATCAAACAAGTAAAACAATTAGCAGAAAAATGTCAAGCAAATTTAAGGTATACAAATCAAATCATTAATGGAGAATATAACAAGATTTAATAATTTAATTAATATGTAACAGTGATATTTATAATTTGAACACATAATCCTTCACATTTAGTCCGTGTACATACTCGTCACCTCGTGTACACGACTTTCATCACATTACAATTAATACCAATCCTAGGAAAATTTTTCCACACAAGGTTAGACAAGTCACTTACCTCGACTTGCTCCAATTTAACCAAGTATTATGCTTTTTCCTCGATGTTTCGACTCCGATCGACTTGTATCTAGTCATAAGTAATTAGATACAGTCAACAAAATTATAGGAATCAATTTCATAAGAAAATACTATATTTTTCAATAAAATCCGAAATTAGCTCGAAATGTGCCCGTGGGGCCCACACCTCGGAATCCGGTAAAACTTATAAAATCCGACAATCCATTCAATTATGAGTCCAACCATACCAGTTTCACTCCAATCGGACTCCGGATCGACACCGAAATCTCAAAAATTCATTTCTATGAGATTTCTAAAATTTTTCAAATTTCAATCTCAAAACACTAATTAAATAGTGAAAACAATGATATATTTGTGTATATAGATCAAATCCGAGTTGGAATCACTTACCCCAAATGTCTTTCCTTGAAAATCTGTCAAAAGTTGCCTCTGTTCAAGCTCAAGTTTGTCAAAAATGACAAATGTTGAATGCCACTATTTTTATAACTTACAGATATGTCCAGTTCGATCTTGGGAGCTCGATCTGTCCAGTTCGATCTTGGGAGCTCGATCTGTCCAGTTCAATCAGGGACCTCGATTTTGTCAGGGACCTCGATTTTGTCAGGGACCTCGATTTGTCAGGGACATCGATTTGTCAGGGACCTCGATTTGTCAGGGACCTCGTTTTGTCAGGGACCTCGATTTTGTCAGGGAGCTCGATTTTGTCAGGGAGCTCGATTGTAAGGGACCTCGATTTTAATAGGGAGCTCGATTTGTCAGGGAGCTCGATTTTGTCAGGGAGCTCGATTTTGACAGGGAGCTCGATTTTGTCAGGGAGCTCCATTTTGTCAGGGAGCTCGATTTTGACAGGCAACCCGATTTTGACAGCATTTCCAGCAGAAATATTGCAGTAGCTAAGTCCCACTTTTGATCCGTTAACCATCCGAAACTCACCCGAGGCCCTCGGGACCTCAACCCAAAACACCAACAAGTCCTAAAATATCATAAAAACTTATTTGAAACCTCAAATCACATCAAACAACGCTAAAATCACGAATCATGCTCCAATTCAAGCCTAATGAAACTTAGAATTTTCAACTTCTACATTCGATGTCGAAACCTATCAAATCAAGTCCGATTGACCTCAAATTTTGCACCCAAGTCATAAATGACATAACGGAGCTGTAAAAATTTTCAGAACTGGATTCCGACCCCGATATCAAAATGTCAACTCCCCGGTCAAACTTTCAAACTTTAAATTCCTATTTTAGCCATTTCAAGGCTAATTTCACTACAGACTTCCAAATAAAATTCCGATCATGCTCCTAAGTCCAAAATCACCATATGGAGCTGTTGGAAGCATCAAAATTCTATTCCGGGGTCATTTGCACATAATTCGACATCCGGCCACTATTTGAACTCAAACTTTAAATTTTTTATTAAAATTCCATATCTCGAGCTAGGGACCTCGGAATTTGGTTCCGGGCATATGCCCAAGTCCCAATTTACGATACAGACCTACCAGAACTGTCAAAACACTGATCCGAATCCGTTTGCTCAAAATATTAACCAAAGTCAACTCAGTTGTGTTTTAAACATCTAATTCACATTTTAATCCATTTTTCACCTGAAAACTTTCCGATTTTTTTTTACGGACTGCACATGCAAGTTGAGTAATGGTAAATAGTGCTTAAATCACATAATTAATCATTAAATTTTGTAGATGACATTTTGGGTCATCACACTTTGGGGAAAAGTTTACCACAAAATGAGTAAAGTGAAGACTTTAAATTAATTTGAAGTGACGCAAAATAATTCTAGAGTTGTTAGTATATGCACCTGGACAATGGTAGTTTCATATATTTGGTCTGCTGTCAGTTAAAGCATTGTTTCAGCTAGTTTGTCCGACACTACTACTGTTATTGTTCCGCTCCCGTCTGTGACATCAATTTCAAATTCACATCTACATTGTTGTGTTTGTGTAATCATAAAGTTTTAGCCGTTAGATTTCGTTTATCATAGTATGTCAATAGTAAGAGTTGCTATTACCTTGGAATCAACATTCTCTAGCTTGCAGTTGATACAGAGAACTTTCTTTTTGTGTTTGATCCGTGTTAGATGTTGACATTCAGAGCATAGAAGTACGAAGAAAAACTGAAATTCACTTGGTAATGATATTTCTCCTTCAACATAAAAACTTTGCGCCTGTTTAGAAAATAATAAAAAGATACTACTTAGTAATTACAACGTAGAATAACTCGCTATAAGGTATTTTTAATACGATATAAAAGGAAAAGAACAATCAATGCCAAGTCCGACTGATATGTTTTATTATACTCACAGTGGACTGTGAAGGAATGCTTGAAATAGAAAGTATTTGATCTTCAAAAGGTGCAACATTTAGTGTCGAAGGCGATGCTGATGTACTTTTGAGAGTGTATTCAATTAGCATCTGCTTGTTGTCCTTTGCCCTGCGATGTAATAGTAGATATTGTGATTTTATTTTGGTGTAATATGGTATGAAACAATGAAACGTATTCGTGTGCAAATAAAACCTGTTTCATACCAATTCATTAACTTTGCTGCCTGCGGGTACAAAGGATCGATTAAGATTGAGGAGTTAAACCTTGTTGTTAGTCGGATGTCTACATGTCATAAACTTGTTAATGAATAAAGGTAAACATTAATGTACATGTGTGATGTAAAGTAAGTTGTGAGTACCTTGTTTAAAGTTAGAAACAGCTATTCATTTTGCAACAATGACAGGGTATCTATGTAGCTGCTGCAGTAGTTCAGTTCCATCTTTGTTTGCCAATTCTCCCCATATAGTAAACAGAAAAGGATTTTTCCTATGAAATTAAGGATGCAGTGTTAAATACATATTTTGTTGTTAGAGGTAGTTAAAGTGTGTATTACTTACTTGTCGTCTATAAGAATAGCCTCTTGAAATCTTTTGTTTTCGCTGCCTTGATATTTCATGGTACCGCAATTTGCCACAACTGCCACCAGGTCTGCTTTAGAAAAGCATGCGTGTATAAAAGTAGGATGCAGTTATTTAAATTTGATAATGAAGAAGCACAAATATTTTTACAGCGGAAAATAAAATAGTATAAAGTCGTGTTTTTTACCGAATTCATCTCCTGGAATCTGTTTCTCGATATCGGCAAAGGACATCATGTTTAATCTTGAAGGCAACGATAACATTGATTCTTCTTCATTGTTCTCCATAACTTCTTCGACTTACTGAAGGTATCGAGGATCCATTCGAAGTTGTGCATGGGTATTGCAAAACGTGACGGTTCCCTAACTTTAGCTGCCGAGATGAAGTATGTGTGGAAATGTTTGAAAAGGTTGTCATAATATGCGACTTCAGGACCATATGTTATAGTGCAGATTTGATCTTCCTGCAATTTATTAACATCTAAGATGGAGAAAGTGTTTACAGATATGGTAGAAGCTTTACTATGTACGTGAGATGTTTGTGAACTTACGTTTTCGTCCTGGACGATGGTTGTTTGAAAGTTCACCCGGTGATCTCTGCTAATTTTTGGGCGGATTTTGTCAACAACTTGTATTTTACAAGTCCAATCTCTAGTAAATGGCGTGATTTCATGGATGGTATATCGATGCTCCATCTTTTGAGTATCTTGCAACCTGTGAAGAATGAAAATGTAGGACAAAGTAATTGACCCTGAGGAATTATATGAAGAAAACAATTGAAACAACTCAATGTTAGACATGACAGTAGGGGTAATTATGTGCTCCGTTGAGCTCATAGCTTGTCGATTTAGTTTGGATGGTTTATTCTGTCGGAAAGTTATATTGGGTAATCTCATGTTTGAACATAAATGTAAAAAGTAGGGTGCTTTGGTGTAAAAAAATCCATATAGGTGATATTATTTAGTCGAGAATAAATTTTAGTCAATTATGATATTTTCCACGAGTCTTCTCAATAAAAATGATTTTGGTCATACCAAATACACCTAATTAAGTATAAATATCAAAATATTATCAGATAATAGTTGAGTTAATTCTATTGGACATGTAGTCACTAATCCAGCTATATGTCCCGTGATATTCTTGTCCTAATGATAATTATTAGGTATAATTATTTTGGATACATCTATATTTTGAAAGGTTTTACAAAATTACTTTATCGAATAGAGTGAAGCTCCTTTCTAATTTGAATTGTTTACACATTTTTATTTTGGAAAAAACTCAGAAGACCCGAAAAAACTTAAACCACTCCAGATTCTTCCTGGGCGTAAGAGTTCAGGAAGAACCATGAAAATGAATTATTAATAGCAAAAATTCAACACGTATGAAAACCAATTGGCGGAATATCAAATCGTCACCGGCTATGATGTACCTAGACTCAAATTACCAGCCCCTCCTTCCTATGGGAAGTAACAAATTAACCAAAACATAATAATGAAAGTCTAATCAAAGGCCTGATTCGTTTGAAGAATTTTCTCAAACACTTACAGAGCCAAATGAAACAGAAAAACACAAGATGAGAACAAGGAAACCCATCAGAAAACAGTAGATAAATGAAATAGAAAAACACAAGATAAAAACAAGGAAACCCGGCAGAAAACGATGATCAAAATAAAAAATTCAAACGAATTATAGAAAATTGCAAGATAATTATGAAATACGATACCTGAAAACAGCAGTAGCATAACCTTCTGGCAACCTGAAAAGGAGTTAGTTCCTCCTTTTCTATGTTACTGCCCGCATATACCCTGATGGTAATCGTGATAAAACACAAGATGAAAACAAGAAAACCCGGCAGAAAACGATGATCAAAATGAAAAATTCAAACGAATTATAGAAAATTGCAAGATAATTATGAAATACGATACCTGAAAACAGCAGTAGCATAACCTTCTCGCAACCTGAAAAGGAGTTAGTTCCTCCTTTTCTATATTACTGCCCGCATATACCCTGATGGTAATCGTGATTCCCGCTTGTTCTTGGTTTTATCCTCTAATTTCAAGTGGTAAAATCGAGCGGTGAAATAAAGTTCAACCTTGTAGAAGAAAAATACATGAATAATTACAGTGTAGATGAAAAGTGAAATACGGTGAAGGAAGAAGGGAAGCAGAAGATTATTTAGAGATCCCAACTATGTGCTGTCACTGTTAAACAAAATAATGCCACGCCGTGCATAAGTGTCAACAAAATTTACAGGTGTTGGTCTTGATTTGTATGTGTAAGCTAAAATTTAGCTTCAAATGACTGAGGTGTCACCGTAGTTAGTGCATTAAGAAACCATAGTGAACAATTAGATCATCTGATGGTGGCTTTACATCATATTATAATATAGATAGGTAACTGTTGATGCAAATCAAAAGCTGGTTACATAACGCAGTGAAAACAAAACGTTACAGCGAAGGCAGTAAAATATTTATGAAGGAACTATCGAAAGATTGTCTTTTGGCTAGTCAAATTGTTTCCTTTTATTGCGCCTGGGTCCAAGCATTGAGCTGCATATTATTTATCAAGTTGTGATTTGGGTTATTTGAATTATGTAGAAACAACTCAAAAATATATATTTTTCAAATAAAATTATATATCAGTAGATATTAATTAATAAGCACGACATGAAATAATTTTTCAAATCTTGAGGTAGATAATATGTTTTCTTTTTTAATATTTATATCAATTCAACCCCTTGATTTTACTACTTGCATTTTATTTTGCAGTCAATGTAAAAATAGTTATTTTTTTCAATATCACAACAAAAATAAATATGAGCAGTAAATATGATGGTTTGAACATGTAAACCAAATATATTTATTGATATTTTATAAATGGATATGTAAACGAACTAACAGAGAGCGCATAATGATGATTAATTTTTTTTGCTATTTGAATTACATGTTTTCAACTACAATTCAATTAAATCAACTACAATAATTGTTACTTGATTTTATTTATTCTTCACCCCCAATGTATTTTTATAACATTTGGAAAGAAGTCATTCACAAAAAAAGTATAGAATTTTTTTCATGACCTTTCTAAGGGTACAAATATAATTTTGTAACGTTTTCCAAATATTTTGTGTTTTTACTATGAAAGCACTGCTGAAAATTAGAAAGTTTTCTTTAGATTCTTAAAATGAAACAGTTTGACAGGTTTTTTCTTCTTAACTTTTGTCATGTTTGAATTTTTTCCCGTCAGAATAGTAGATCAATGGTACTTTTATAAGTTAAATTATTTAAACGTTAGCAAATTTAATTTACTTTTGACGGGTTCTCAACTAAATTTTTTTGAGTAAAGTTAATAACAAGTTAACCTACTTTTAATGAAGACAATAGATATAATAGTGTATCCATATAATCCAGTTAAAATAAGTTATAATAATTTTATTTTATTAAAGTCTCCTATTTAGTTTTATAGAGTAGCGTAATATGGAGTTCACTAATTGTGGTCCCTATGTTTAGTACAAAATGCGGCTTGAAATAACAGAAAGGACAACGATAACCTTGTGAAAGAAAGCAAGGATGTTGAGCCAGATGAATATTTTAGGTAATAAATTGATATTTCATGATTTTTCCGATAAAGGAAAACAAACATAATGAAGCGAAGATAATCTGAAGCGTACAAAGTCGATATTTTCCCTTCAGTGGGAGCTTTTATTTGTTGACGGTGGTTGATTCCACGGTTCGCAACACTCGATTCTGGAAGAGCTAGTTCGTTCGCTAGCCAAACCTTCACAGGTTCTGGGTCAACTGCAGCAAAGATGAATTTGCAACAATAGTAAGAAAAGACATTGAATGACTCTAAAAATATATAGGACTTCCATGACAACTATTTCCTCGGGTAAAATAGTGAACAATTGCTTTTCACATGGTTTGTCCGTGTAATGTAGCTTAATAATGAACCACGAAGATAATCCTGAATCAGCTGAAATACATAAGAAGAATATAAATGAGAAAACTGTGGTAGCAGTAGCAAAAAAGGAAATAACAGCAGGACACAACCAACTAACATATCTAGACATCAGAGATAATGTAAATCATTTTTTCACAGAAAATCCTATTGTACCGACAATTGGAGTTATGATTGTTTACACGGAAAACACATTGAACCCCTTAAACAACAATAAGTTACTTGGGATCTAAACTTATTTGACATAATTTCTATGACTTAACAAAAGAAAGAACTGGAGTAACAAATATTTTCAGCATCGGAAATTCGAGCAGCGACAATTTTCCCTTATTCAGGTTACATTCACAAAGATGTCTCACAAAATGATATATGTAGACACATTCAAATTTATGTGATATTTGTTACCTCAATCTAATATAAGACTTTGTGGTGTTCATCAATTTCTGCGTACAAGTTGGGGTCTTCGTCCAATCTATGGTTGCAAATTTGACGATTCAAAGAATGTGTTACCTTTAAAGTATATCTACCGTCAGACTGTCCTTGAAGGTTACGTCATAAACTTTTTAGAGGGGTTTCCTGCATCATGAAGAGAGCGAGAATACATTCAATCATTATAAACGGGAAACCTATGATACTGAAAAAGAAGTCACACGACTATAAAAAATCCACGTCAAACAAAGGGTAAAGCAACAGTCAAAAAAAGAGCAAAACAAAGATAATTTTTTTTCTAGGTAGCTTAGTTGATAAATTTCTCCATCAAGTAACCCAGAAAGAAGCCTGGCTAGACAAAACATTGAAAAACAACTTTGTACCTAGAGGAGAAGAAATATAGGAGAATGACAACAAGTTTATAAAGAAAAGCATACAGTAGCTATCAAATAATGTCGCATAATGGAAGCATGTTTGGAGAGAAAAAGAGACAGTAACTATCTAATAATGTCCCATTCTCATTTTAATCTGGTTTAATAATCATGTCCTTGCTTCAATATTAAAGATCGACATTTATATAATATATATTCTTAGATAAGAAGCTAAATATCAGCAATGCATACGAAGTCATGTCAATCATGATGCTTCATAGAGATTTCAAGCGATGGACATGAAGGTTTGGTGCTACCGGTTAGTTGGTTATGATAAAACCAGAAAGAAGTAATATAAAAACTGTATGGTCTATGCAACATCCTAACTTTGGAGTTCTGTAGATACAAATTTTAGCATACTATTATCCTATTGTAGTTTTTCAAATGTTAATTTATGTGGTGGACGTACATTTTGAGGCCCACGGAGAAGCAACTCAAATATATAGAAATTTCTGCATAATCATATATGCATATCAAGCTTTTTGAGCAATATTTTTATAATGCACAGTCCTTAGTCATGTTCAACAGTTGAAGGATTCTCATTAGAAGGTCATGCAAGCTGGACAATATTTTAAATCAAAATTAAACCGTTCAACTCTGTTGTACGAAGAACTAAAAATAAAAATATTCATCTTACAGAAGTGAAGGCTACCAAGGAAAACCTAAGGGTAAAAAATAAAACAAATTATCCTTTTAGAACAGCAGAAACAGAGCTAGACAACTTGTATGGTACATGAAGGTCCCAAATATTCAAGAGTTGATTTGGGTATAAGATCTATATATGTACTTCCATGAATAGGCTGAAGGGTTGTCACATTTGTACTACATAAATGGTTAGTCATTCATTTATGTAGATAATAGAAATAAACTTAAGGTCCGGAGTACCTTACAATGAAACATCTTCAAATGCCAAATGGCAAGCAAAGTCGCTGTAGATTGAGGGCTGAGAATTTTTAACACAGTAATCTTTTCAAAAGCAGAATTCGCATTATGGCCTGAGAATTTAAACTGTAGAATTTCATTACTATATCTATCTTTTGAGTATCTATGAACTTCGTTCTATTTTCATCTGTGTGATGATATATAACCTCTAGTAAAGTTCGAAACATTAAGATTATGAGAGAAAAATCTATTAACTACTGCAGCTTCTTCCAGGAACAAACAGTTAATCACCGAAACTGTAAAAGTCAATTCGTAATAACAAAAATGAAACACATTAGAAAACCAAAAAGGCAAATATGAAATCGATATAGTATGAACAAAAGTTAGTCCAAAAGTTATTAAAGCAAATCATGGCAGCAAGAAAGTCGAAGAAGTAGAGCAAATCAAAGAAAGATATAGAAGAGAAAGCGAGCTGAATTGAATACCATGTGAAAGAACTTTAAAATATGTCACAGCTCACTGTTTACCCAGAAGCAGAATTATCAGCATGTGCTCCTCCAAAACCACCTATAATAACTATTTACATGATGAGAAGTTTAAAAAACAGAAGGCACATCGAAAATAACTTCAGATTTTGCTTAAACGAAAAGAGAATTACTGTTTTTTTGTCTCTACTCAAAAGTAAAAAATACCATCTTACATAAACACAATTTATACCAAGGAATATGCATATCAAGTGAAATTGCTCGCATATAATTTTCTGGTAATGCCATCGGGCAAAACTGGAAAAAGGTAGATAGAGATATCTCCTTGTGAAAAAGACTGAACTATTATTTGTTCTTTTATGTTAGCATGAAGATCAGAATGGTTTGTTGATCTTCCTGGGCTTCGCTGACATTAGGCAGTCCAGCTGTCTACTGTGCGTAAATGAACCCAACAGTTATTACCAGATTTTAGGAAAACAAGGATTAGTCAAGTAACTTGTATTGTTCCAACTATAGAATGATAAGAACAGAAGAAAATATGGCTATCTGATGTAACAATCTGAGACAATTGTTTTGCAGTGTAGAACACATTCACTTACCATTAAGTGAAAGTGAATCCAACACATAGGAAAGGTTGTTAATGATCAAGATGTCATAATATGCGGAAACCATATAACAAGAAGAATATAGTAAGCAATAAAATAAACTATAATAACAGTGAAATAAATTAGCCATTGACATAACTTTAGGAATCGATTTGTGATGAAAACACCTGTAGATCATGAAGCACACTACCTGCAAGTGTCACAATTAGCTCAACGGTATTTTGCATTATAGACGTAGCTGAACACTAAAATAATCATATTGACAAAAGGTTATATAAAAGAGTTCTGCAGGGCTACTATAATACCTCCAAATACTTTTAGCAAAATAACATGTCCAGCAGATGTCATTCACAGTCCGTAGCATATGTATAGTAGCAGACACATCTTGATACCAGCTGGTGTGTAAAATTGAAAACTCTATGGTTAGTAGGACGATTGATTGTTTCTTAAAGTTCTTCATATATAGTCTTCATCAAAAAAAGGTTTTTCATATATAGTAAGAAACAACGTTTAAAAGAAATAATATTTGTGCCAAATCTTTTTGTTAATGAAAAATACAGTTTTCCTTGGTGTCATTATCTCCTAGGTAGAAGCTTACGTGAACTTGCCAGAATAATCCACCTAAGTGTAAAGTGCAAAGTGGAAAGAAAAGGAAGAAGAAGAATAAGAAGGAGAAGAACCTTAAGGATGATACAACTTTACAAAGTGTAGATTAACAGGAAGATTTTCCAGTTGTCAAAAGAATTACATGTGTTCGGTTAGAAAACAGGGGAATTATTTCGCAGAAGGTAATCTCCACATGAGATGGAGTAATAATTTTCGTCATATCTATTTGAAAAGTGATGAAGAAGGTGTAAAATCAAGTATGTACAAATAATCAATAACAATGAAAGGACCGTGAAACAAAAAAAAAAGAGAAAAGAAATTGGATCTAAAGGGGAGGATAAAACTCAATGAGTGCAAACTAAATCAGAAAAGAAAGTGAACAAATTAATGATAGCACACTGAACTATCCATATATACACTAAAACAAACACATATAACCAGTGATAAAATTTCAGCATGCAAAATTGTGTTTCAATGTGCCACTGAAATGTATACTCCAAATGAGTAAAGGAAGAAGCTCCCAATCATCAACGGTCTGCCAAAACATGAAGGAATGAAGCTCCTAACACCAATTGAATAGGAAGAATACATCAATGGCATGAATATTCCTAGACAAATCATCAACGTGCATGATCTATGCAATCGTGAGTGTGCGTCCATATTTTAACATTTATAGATCCATTTTGAATTACATCGTGAGTGTAATGTAACGGGAATGTTCTTCTCATCACGTGGATAAGTTATTGAGTATCCATTCAGAAGATTAAGTTTTATCAATTTTTAAGCCTCAATGGTTTGTTGAAGATGCTATTCGTATTCCTGTATAAATCACATTATCAAAAGTAACAAACTTTTGCAGAAGACACTACTAAATTCTACCATGCTTATACACCAAACAAAGTAGCATCAGTTAAATGTGAATGAAGGTATTGAACGCAGTCACACAACCAATAATCTAAAGAATTTATTTGGGTTAATATACATATACACCCTATAATCCAAACAATTACATAAATGACCGGCCAACAATATGTGATATTTCGCAAGTTCGCCCATATATTTTTTTATACATATATATGTAAAGATTATATAGATAGAAGTATTAGTCCATATTGTTTCCTAGATATTCTTATGTTGAAATCTGAAAAAAACTTTCACATTTCATGGTTTCTAGTTGTTCCTTCATTTATTTTGTATGTTTGTGATCTTTGCAGCATGTTGTCGATGCATTTGATTCAAGGTTATTTGTAGTTATCTCATCCAATAAACTTCAGTTCAATAAAGGTATTCTCTCGTGCAACATTTCATGATAGAACCATGTGCCTAAGAGGGCGAGGACCTTAATAGCCATAATTCTTCCCCAGGTTCTACCTCTACCTTTGGTCGAAATATTTGTTATTGTGGGCAGTCTAGTTGTAGTCTTCTCCTAAAGTTGCTAAATTGCTCGACGCAAATAACTATAGTACTATACCTACTGTAGAAAACTTCACATTTCAAAGAACCTAATCCATTTATCATAAACAATATTCCATCATTTAAGATTGAGAAATAAACTACTCAAAGAAAAATCAAGATCTTGCTAACATGACTACTACACTACTCTAAAGAACACCTAATAAGTAAAGAGAAACCACATACTGGAAGCCTCCTGTTATTCTGTAGGATGAGAACAAGTACCCCAACATTTGTGACTAAGATATAAACTCAGACCGGGCTCCAAAAAAAGAGTGAGACACAAGATATTGAAGTTATAATATAACTATTTTTCTTCCGTTTGAACTTTTCTTTTGTATTCAAACAAACACACACAAGGAAATCGTTATTTTTCTTGTGTTTCCTTTATTTTATCTTTTCTAAAACTCAACTGCTCATTGCTCTTTTGGTGTTCAAAAGAATACATAAGAAGATATAGCAGTAAAGGGCGAGCGAGTCACTAAGCAATTGCTTGTATGACAGGAATTAAAAAGGAACACACACTGATTCGATTACATTTTCTCCCTCTTTTTGTATGGCAAAGTTTATATTTGCTTTCTCGTATACTAATCAAGCAATCAACTACTCAATTCCGAACTGATTGGATTAGTAATTATTTCATTCTAATATTGAATTCATATAAATAGCTATTTGAATCTAACTATCGCAAGCGCAAAAAAAATACAATTTTTTAACATGCTTCTAGGTTAACATCCTACCGATTGTACTGCAGACAATTCCCAACACAGTGCATCGCTAACGTCTTCTTAAGTTGATTTTTTAGTGTCAATAAATTGGAAAGCTGGTTTTATTTAACCACCAAGTTGATAGTTTATACGGGCAAAATTTACTTATAAAAATGTATGCAAAAACAATCTATGCATTATGGAAATAGCAAAAGAATCCATCTCAAATTAATAAAGTAACTCGGAAGAACCATAAAATAGATATACCTTAATGATTTTGGAAGATCCAATATATGCTGCTTTACTAATCATCATGCATTCTAGAATTGTAAAGCATAGATAAACAGTAAACCCTCCTCCTTTTTCCGGGCTTAGGACCGGCTGTGGTGCAGTAGTGTAACCAAAACACAGGCGGAGTTAAAAACTTGGTTTTTTCATTGTTGACCTAAAGATCATTAGGTCTCGTACGAGAAAGCTTTCTGAATAATTTCGTCATAAACCACATTATATGTTGAATGATCATCAATACTGTCCGTTGTAGATGGTCGAATCAGTATTTTAACACAGTTTGAACTTTTCACTCTTGATAAAGCAACATCAAGCTGACCATGAGAGAAAATAGGTTCACGTAAGTAAATTCCAACAAAATCTAATGTTTGACCTTGAGCTTTGTTTATGGTCATAGCAAAGCACAACCGTAGGGGAAATTGTGTTCTCTTAAATTGAATAGGTATTTTTTCATCTTGTGATATTAACAATGGTATTCTCGGAATAAATACATGTGTATTTTTGAAATCACCACTTTCAATTTTAGCACTTATGACATGTGTTCTAAAGTCACAGCATGTTAACCGTGTACCGTTGCATAAACCTTCGCAAGGATTTAGATTTCGTAATAATATAACAGGACAATTTTCCTTTAAAGTTAACTTACAAGGCGGTAAACCAGGAGGATCTAAACTATGNAGGTATTTTTTCATCTTGTGATGTTAACAATGGTATTCTCGGAATAAATACATGTGTATTTTTGAAATCACCACTTTCAATTTTAGCACTTATGACATGTGTTCTAAAGTCACAGCATGTTAACCGTGTACCGTTGCATAAACCTTCGCAAGGATTTAGATTTCGTAATAATATAACAGGACAATTTTCCTTTAAAGTTAACTTACAAGGCGGTAAACCAGGAGGATCTAAACTATGTAGAAAATCTTTAAACTGGCTTTGATCGTTCGGGTCAAAGTTTCATCTACTGCAACAAATGTGTAACGACCCGACTGGTCGTTTCAAGAGCTATAGCCCCGTTTTTCCTATTTCTACTTCTTTTTGTGTTATTCAGCTATATTATGTTATATCGGGTTAGTTGTTTCGGGTCTGGAAGGAACTCATAGCGAAATGAGACACTTAGTCTCATAATTAAAAATTTTAAGTTAGAAAAGTGGACCGGATATGGACCTATATGTAAACGACATCGGATTTGAATTTTGATGATTTTAATAGCTCCGTATGANTGATTTTGGGCTTAGGAGCATGTCCGGAATATTATTTGGAAGTCCGTAGAGGAATTAAGCTTGAAATGCCGAAGGTTTTATTTTTGAGAAGTTTGACCGGGGGTTGACTTTTTGATATCGGAGTCGGAATCTGATTCTGAAAATTGGAATACCTCTGTCATGTCATTTATGACTTGTGTGCAAAATTTGAGGTCAATCGGACGTGATCTGATAGGTTCCGGAGTTATTTGTAGAAATTGAAAATTTTGAAGTTCATTAGGCTTGAATTGGGGTGTAATTCATGGTTTTAGCGTTGTTTGAGGTGATTTGAGGATTCAACTAAGTTCGTATGAT
>AWOL01S0044363.1:8113-25514 GCA_000715115.1 Nicotiana otophora | reverse complement strand
AAAATTCGTAATAAAATTATTTCCACGAAATAGTAACTCTAAAAAACACATAATTCACAAAAAGTCAAGTGGCAATCACACCAAATTATCATATAAAAACAGCCTCGGCAAATAAGGAAAAAAGGCATGACAAATAAGGGATTTAATAAGTTCGAACAATTTTCCAATTATTACATAAGGGTGTCTAAAAATATTAACCGATATAATTTTGACATATAAACCAAGTACGTACTTGTCACCTCGTGTATATGGTTTTCAATCACACAATTTCCACATAAGACTCAATGCCCAAAGGAAAATTCTCCCACACAAGGTTAGGCAAGATACTTAACTTTAAAGAGTTAGGTCGATATTCCAAAATAGCCTTCTTGCTTGAATTGACCTCCAGACAGCTCGAATCTATCAAAATTAATTGTATAACTTCATTCAAATTCATCGGAAACAATTCCGGATAATAAAATATCGACTTAAAATTTCACATTAAAAAGTCAACCAAAAGTCACGCAGGACCCGCCTCTCAGAACTCGACATAATTTTTACGAAATCTGAACAATCAATACATGATGAATATAACCATAGAATCATGAAATATCATCATTTTCAGATATAGGACACTTACCCCAATCCATATGGTGCAAAATTGCCTCAAATATCCCTTCAATACGAGCTCCATAGCTCCAAATATGTTAAAATGGCCGAAACGCCCGTTTTTAAGAATCTGTCCAGGCAATTTGCATTTGACATTTGAGACATATAAATCGAATTTGACACATGCGATTTTGCCTCTACCCTAGAAAAATAACATTACTAGCCTTCAGTAAATCGATCATAACTTTCTGTACAAAAGTTCCAATGATGAATGGTTTAACGTTCTGGAAACTAGACACCAAGTTCTACAATTGTCATGTTTTGCAGATCTCCCAATTCCTTATAGATTGCATGAAATAAGCTCTCAAATTCAGCCCTATGCAGCAAAAAATTCTGGCGATGCACACTGCTGTAGCAAATATCTGTAGTACCATCCTTTAGTCAATCGATCATAACTTTATATAGAAATGTTCATATGATGAATGGTGTATCTTTTTGGGAACTAGAGTCAAAGGGCTACAACTTTTCTGTTTTGAAAATTTCCATATACCTTATAGATTTCGCGATATAAGCTTCCAAAGCCAGCTCTGCGCATAAGAAATTTCACTGCTGTCAAAAACCAGTAGTTAAAAATGGCCTAAACATAATCCGAAACCACTCCGAAACTCACCCAAGCCCCTCGGGACCCCGTCCGAAGACACCAACAAGTCTCAAAACATATTCTGGACTCAGTAGAGGCCTCAAATCACATCAAACAGCACTAAAAACACAAATCACACCCCAATTCAAGCCTAATGAAACTAAGAAATTAAACGTCTACATTTGATGCCGAAACCTATCAAATCAAGTCCGATTGACCATGAATTTTGCACACAAGTCGTAAATGACATAACAAACCTATTCCAATTTTGTGAATCGGATTGCGACCCCGATATCAAAAAGTCAACTCTCGATTAAACATCCGAATTTCATTTTTCCAAGATGCTTTCATCTTTTCTACGGACCTCCAAATCCATTACACGCCTAAGTCCTAAGTCACCATACGAAGCTATTGGAATCATCAAAACTCCATTCCGGAGTCATTTGCTCAACAGTCAAACTCCGTTCAATGTTTTTCATTTAAGCTTCAAAAATGAGAATTGTTCTTTCAATTTAATTCCAAATCTTTCAAAAATCAAACTCGACCGCACACGCAAGTCATAATACGTATTACGAAGTTTCTCGGGATCTTAAGTCGCTGAATGGGGAGTTAATTATTAAAATGGCAAGTCGAGTCGTTACATAACATTTCCATTGAACGTGGTTGGGACCATCCAGGATACCAAGTTCCATGTGATCGAGGGTGATATGAGGTATAACACCCTATTCATGAGACCATGGATCCACAACATGAGGGAAGTGCCCTCGACCCTTCACCAGGTTCTAACATTTCCGACACCTGAGGGAATAAAAATAATTTACAGGGAGCAACCCACCGCAAAGGATATGTTTCCCATTGACGAAGTGATTCCAGTATCGGTACTCTCATTGACGAAGGGGTCAAATTTCAAAGGGAAAGCAGGAGGCTATGTAGCAATCACAGATGCCTACCTCGACCCAACTAGAAAAGTAGGGGACTGATGAAGATGATGATTATGGGGTCCCTCGATCCTTCATAGTCCTCCATGACTTTGGCGCCACTAAATAAACGGTCGAAGAGCTGGTGCAAGTCATACTAATCGAACATCTGCCCGAATGAAAGGTATACCTGGGCACGGGGTTAACTCTCGAGCTCAGGAAAAACTTATTCAATTTCTTATAGCTAACATGGATTGTTTTGCTTGGTCCCATCTCGACATGACAAGGATCCCACCGGAAATCACCACCCATAAACTAAGCCTGGACCCAAAGTTCCATCGGGTGAAGCAGAAAAGGAGACCCCAGTCCGAAATCAAGCATGCCTTCATCAAAGACGAGGTAACCAAGCTTCTTAACATAGGATCCATCCGAGAAGTAAAATACCCCAAATGGTTACGAAACATAGTAGTAGTCCCTAAGAAAGGGAACAAACTTAGGATGTGTGTATATTATAAATATTTAAATAAATCATGCCCCAAGGATTCTTTTCCCTTGCCTAATATCGATCGCATGATCGATGCCACAGCCAGCTACGAGACCCTTAATTTTCTCGATGTCTATTCCGGGTACAGCCATATAAAAATGAACCCGAATGATCAGGAAAAGACTTTATTCATCACTAAATATGGTACCTAGTGCTATAACATAATGCAATTTGGATTACAAAATGTTGATGCGACTTATCAACGCCTAGTAAATCGGATGTTCAAAGAACAAATAGGGAAATCAACAACACTTATCAACGCCTAGCAATTTGGATTACATTGATGATATGTTAGTTAAGTCCTTGCGAGTAGAGGACAATTTGAAACATTTGCAGGAAATGTTCAGTATATTGAGGAAATACAACATGAAGTTGAACCAAGAAAAATACACGTTCGGGGTCTATTCAGGCAAATTTCTCGAATTCATGGTATCAAACTAAGGAATCGAGATCAACCCTAAAAAGATCAAAGCTATCGAGGACATCACGGTAGTAGACAACGTAAAGGCCATACAGAGGTTAATCGGGCACATGGCCACCCTGGGCGATTCATATCGAGGTCATTTTTCTCATTGTTGAAGAAGACCAATAACTTCACATGGACTCCGGAATGCCAGCAGGCCTTGGAAGAGCTTAAACAATACTTATCGAGTCTGCCGCTGCTTCACACGCCGAGGGAAGACGAACAACTATACTTATATTAGGCAATATTAGATATAGTGGTAAGTGGAGTCCTAGTCCGGGAAGAACAAGGTACACAATTTCCTCTTTATTATGTTAGCCGGACCTTGGGCAAGGTCGAAAGTAGATATCCCCACCTAGAAAAATTTGCGTTCGCTTTAATAAGCGTCTCTAGGAAACTAAAACCGTAATTTCAATGTCACCCCATATGTGTTGTGACAACTTATCCATTGCGAAATATTATGCATAAAACCGATCTTTTGGGACGGTTGGCCAAATGGACCGTAGAAATCAACAGGCATGATATTGAATATCGACCCCGAACAACCATTAAGTCTCAATCAAAAGAGAGTTGTTAGTGAACTCGGGTATGTCCTCGGGAATCTGGACCCTCTTTACGGATGGTGCATCGAATGCAAAGGGGTCCAGACTCGACATCGTAGTAAACCGCCGACAGGCAACGTGGTTAGAGAATTTATTAGAATTGTGAAATTGACTAACAACGAGGCCAATTATGACGGCATGATTTCAGGTCTCGAATTAGCCAAAGACTTGGGAGCAGAGGTGATCGAAGCCAAATGCGATTCCCTCCTTGTTGTGAATAAGGATAATGGAACTTTCGAAGTGATAGAAGAACGAATGCAAAGATACCTAAATAAGTTACAAGTAACTTTGAATCGATTTAAATAATGGACTTTGCAACATGTGCCTCAAGATCAAAATAGTGAAGTCGATGCCCATGCAAACTTAGGGTCATCGTTCGAGGACAACGTGATCATTTCGGGGGCCATCGTGCAACTCATGCGGTCAAAAGTAGAAGAAGGCCACGTCGAGATAAACTCCGCAAGCTTGACCTGGGATTGGAGAAATAAATACATAGGGTATTTGAAGACTGGAAAACTTCCCCTGGATCCAAATGAATCGAGGGCCCTGCGCATGAAGGCAGCACGACTCACCTTGTCCGAAGACGGAACCTTGTTTAGAAGAACGTTCGATGGTCCACTAGCGATATGTCTTTGACCGGGAGATACTGAGTATGTTCTGAGGGAAGTTCATGGGAGCACTTCTGGAAATCATTCCGGTGTCGAATCATTGGTTCAAAAGGTAATCAAAGTCAGCTATTACTGGATCGACATGGAAAACGATGCGAAAGAGTATGTTCAAAAATGCGACAAATGCCAAGCATCGATGATTCACCAGTCTTGTCACCATGGCCATTCATGAAATGTGGAATGGACATCGTTGACCCTCTTCCATGGGCTCCAAGTAAAGATCAATTTATTTTATTTATGACTGACTATTTTTCTAACTGGGTTGAAGAACAGGCCTCCGAGAAGGTTAGGGAGAACGAAGTCATCAACTTCATTTGGGACCACATCATATGTTGGTTCGGGATGCCATCCGAAATTGTGTGTGACAACGGGAAACAGTTCATCGGCAGCAAAGTGACCAAATTTCTCGAAGATCATAACATCAAAAGAATCCTATCAACACCTTATCAGCCTAGAGGGAACGGGCAAGCCGAATCGACCAACAACACCATCATCCAAAATAATAAGAAAAGGCTAACCGACGCCAAAGAAAAGTGGAAGGAAATTCTGCCCGAAGTTCTTTGGGCATACCGCTCATCCTCGAAATCCAGTACCGTGGACACCCCATTATCATTAGTTTACGGCACCGACGCTCCAATACCGATCGAAGTCGGAGAGCCGAGAATCAGGTACCGATATGCAACAAAGGAATCAAATGACTAGGCCATGAATACGAGCCTGGAACTATTGGATGAAAGGCGTGAAGCCGCCCTCATCAGATTTGCCGGCCAAAAATAACGGATCGAGAGATACTACAATCAAAGAGCCAATCTTCAATATTTTAATTTCGGGGACTTAGTACTAAGGAAAGTGACCCTCAACACCCGAAATCCGAATGAAAGGGGAATTGGGTCTGAATTGGGAAGGACCGTACCAGATTCTCGAGGTCACCAGGAAAGGGTCCTATACTGAGCAATTGGAATATATCTCATTGAAAATGGTATTATTGCTAAGGTACAACACAATTTCATTTCCTTTTTTCAGAATAACACTTGAAGGTGGTCAACGTGAAACGACAATGGATATTTTGGCGAACGACATAAAGTTTTTAGGTCTGAAAGCACGTATTGCACTCTTTTTCCCTTAGACCAGTTTTACTCCCAAATAGGTTTTTTGGCACCGAAGATCAATTCAACAATATCCAAAGTTCCTTTGCAATCAATCGTGAATACTGGGGGGCTACCCTCGGAAGGAAGGGTCTCGATAGATAGGATTTATTGTAAGGGCTAAACGGTCGAAACGAACCGTGGCCACGTAGATTGCTCGAGCCCTGGCATAAAACATGTACGCATGAATGACTGTTTTGATCGAGAATAAAGAGAAGTACTTTCCTTGCAATTATCTTATGTTTGAAAATTTTTCCTCTTTATATCCCCTAAAGAGCTTCGTACTTCCGAAAATAATGAGCCCAAAGGAAATACATAACCGGAATGCGAACGACCACTCCCTCACTAGGGCACTGCCATCCAACTCAAACGGCCCAAGTCACTGGGCTTCGAGGGCAAAAGACATATTAGGAAACTCCCTAGTTTATAAAGGCCACAGCCACCCCACTCGGGGATTTTTATCTCGAGCAACACTGGATAACTCTGGAATAAACAAGCTCAATAGGAAGCTTCCGAACTAAAAGGCTACGGCCAAATTAACACGGCTCGGAGGCGTCCGAAATCCGTAACAAAAACTAGGCCTTTGAGAAAGAAACATTTTCACAACCGGTTATAAAGGCTACCCTTGGCAAACAATAATTTGAGTTACTTACTTCTGGAGAAAATTCCCGGTAACAATGAACTCCCGAGATGCCTTAAAATAAATTAATGTAAAGGCAGGGTTTGTCCGAACTTAACAACCTAAGTTATTTTATGCTAAGGCATTCCGATCTTTGTGAATATAAGCAATAAAGCAAAGGAACCATTTGAGAGCCGAAAGGGGAAGAAAGCCTTATATATATACTAATTCGTTTTAACAAAGCCCAGAATGGCCTAGTACAAAAATTTACAATAGTCAAAATGACCTCAAAAAGATGTAAAAGAAAGCAAAAAAATATAAAGGCCTAAGTGGCCTGGTCTTCATCAGAGGTAGCATCTCCATCCTCGGGATCTTCCCCGTCTTCGGACTCGTTTAAGATCTCGAAATCTTCCTCAGGAAAGGCTAGCTTCATGGACCTAGCTTTCTCTACTTTAGCATTTTCGATTTCGGCCAGGACATCGAAGCCTTGAGCTTGAACTCCCTCGAGGACTTCCCTTCGAGCCTGCCATCTTGCATGGTCCACCATACTCTTGGCCTTCGCCTGGATGGCCTCGACATCGACCTTGAACTGGGCCACTTTAGCATTAGCTTTGGTGTTGGCCATGGCCACCTCGGATCTGGCCACTTCGAGTTCATTGGCCAAATTTTCGTTATCAAAAATAGCCAAGTCCAATTGATATTGAAGCCCCTCGAGTTTCTTGACCTGCACCGAGTCCTTCTCTTTTGCAGCTTGGAGCTGGGTCTCGGCCGACTCCTATTGTGCTTGGATAGTTTCTTTTTTCATGGCTAATATGTCCATATTCTTCTTGAATTCTTTAGCTTCGGCTTGTATCACATCTACTTGTGTCTTGAGCTGCCTGATATGTTCGAGCCTCTGCCAGACCTACAGGATCAGATCGTTAGTTACTATCTTTAATTCATCTTCACTATCGTGAAGCACTCGATAGTGAGTTCTAAATCAGCCCGGAGCTTCTCACTCAGAAACTTGTAAGTATCCCCTTTCGTGGTGAGTTCCCGGACCTCAGTCTCGTGCTCTTCCCAGATTCTCAAGAAAGCCTCAAGATGCAACACCGAAGCCTTCAAGCCCGGAGAGAGATGTTAGAATTATTTACAAATTCATGTTTAAAATAAATAATGAAGTGAACCTCGAACTTACCCGATTCAAAGCATGTTGGGCCTCATTAAATAGGCAAGGTGCCTCCACCGCATTTATCACGACCTGGTCTTCCTCGGTCACTAAGCATCTGAGGTAGCTAGCAACCCCCACGGGAGTAGAGAAAACACGGGAATCCTTGGGGATAGAAAAAGTTATCGATCTCCTATGATCGAGGTTAACATTTGGTGCAGGGAATTGATCCACTAGTTTTGGTCTCGATGAAGACCGAGTAGAGCCCGATGACGGTACCTTATTTGGCAGCAGTAAGTCGCCCAAACTGGTAGCACCTTCTGAAGCTGTAAAGTCGAGGCTATCAAAAATGTTATTGAAAGGATCGGCTACTACTTGCGCCCTTTCGACAAGTTTACCCTTCAACGCCTAAGCCTCGTTAATCATAGAATCCGTAAATGAGGGCGACCCAGAAATGACAATCACCCCAGGCACATCTTTGGGTACGTTATCTTCTGACCGGGACATATCGGTGACACTTTATTTTTCGACCTCACTGGCTCGGGCCAAATCGGTCTCGACCCTTTCGGGGACTTCAGCCATTGTCTATACTACGGCCTCCATGACTGGAGGCATCTCGGTGCCGCATCTTACTCAGGCCACCAGCTCAGAATCTTCTTCTTTTTCGGATTCATCCCTCAACCGATTGAGTGAGTCCGATGAGAGTTCTCGGGCCTCGGTTGTTTTGGGCTTATGCGCCAGCCGCTTCCTCGGTCTCTTCTTTTTGGAGTCCGAGGGAATCAGGGCTTTTCTTTTTCCCTTCGCTTTGACCTATTTTGAAGCATGAGGATTTGTGTGTATATCATCATCAGCTGATGGAGGCCTCATCTCTACAACCTTTGGTAAACCTGCAAAATAAAAACATAACGAATCAGGGATCGATGATAAAAAGAAATGATATCAGATGTAAATGAGAAAATCTCTTACCATGATTGCGGTCCTCCCATCGACATTTCGATAATTCCATCCAAGCCCGCTCGGAATACGGGTTGTGTGACATAAGGCCCTCGACCAATTCCTTGAGTTCAGGAATTGGGTCCAGCATCTGGGCCACAACTGCAACACCAAAAACATCAATGAAGAAACATATATGAAGGAAAATTACGAGATTGAACCTTCGAAGCGAAACACCACTTATGTTTCATGTTCCATTTCTCGGGAAATGACATGTCTTCAGCAGGGATCAGGTCCGAAGTCTTTACTCGTACAAATCGGCTCATCAAACCTCAGTTACGAGTTTCGTCTATGCTGGAGAGCTGATCCTTACTGCCCCAGCGAGCAAGGTTGATCAGCCCTCCTCGATAGTGTCGTGGACTGTAGAGGCGCATAAGGTGATCGAGGGTAAAGGGACATCCCTCGATTTTTCTTACACAAAGTCGGAGGAGAATCACTATTCTCGAGAAAGATGGTTGGATCTGGCCAAGAGTCACATCATACATCTTGCAAAAGGATATGATGATAGGGTCTAAGGGACCCAACGTGAAGGTATCAGTGTAAACACTTAGAAAACCCTCCACGTGGGTAGTGATCGATTCCTCAGGCCAAGGAACCACCACATGCTAATTGACCTAGTTCAAGTCCTCTTTAACATTGGTGAGGAGATCCTTGGTGATTGAGCATATGTATCTCGAGACCGGCTCACACTATCCCGATACCGAGGAGGTCTTTTCAACCTTAAAATAGATAATAGTGGGGAACCCTGCCGGAACAAATTCCTCAGGGTCAGGCTCCGGCACACCCCCTCCACCGGCGAGTCGTGATGAATAAGCGGTCTCCTTTTTCAGTACGGTCTTAGAAGTTTTCGCCATTGAAGAACAGGAGGAAAGAGAATTATGATTGCATGCGGTTTGATGAAAGTTTATGAAATTTAGGTGCAAGAGTTGCAAAGCAAAGGGATTTTTGATGGAAAAACCAGAATAGGAGGAGCTTTGAGTGTAATGTTTGAATGAAGAAAAATAGGATACTTATAGCTTACCGGTGATGGTTCAGAATCGGTAATGGCCGACCAGCGACTGGCAGGAATTTAATGTCGTGATAACTGGACCGACCAGATGTTTCGATATCCATTTGTCGCTTATGTTATAGTCGAGTTTGTCACTTACGTCATAGCCCATTGAGACGGGATTGGAAATTCATGTCGTTTCTCGTCATTTTCTCTCTAAGAAATGAGGGGACTATCTGTATACGGCCAAAACTAGGCTCGCCCCTTGGTTGACTAATCTAGACTGCCATATGATAGATTAAGGTCCGACCTCGAGTCATATCGAATCAAGGTGTGAAATTATATTGCCAAGATCAAGTCCTCGGGACCGAACAAAGTCGAGATCAGGCAAGATCGGGGGAAACTTGCTGAGTTGGATAACAGAAAGGCGAAATATCCGCGATCGAGTGTAGATCACGGTGGAGATCTCGGCATGTATCGAGGATAGGCCGATTAATTAGCCAATCATGAGATTTCTTACTTCATTTAGAACTATATCAAGAGTAGGACTCCCCTGCTATATAAAGGGGATATGATCATTTGTAAAGGGACATGACTTTTATGCAACATAAAGCAATACACTGTCTTTTTCTAGCTTTCATTATCTTGTTACTCTGTTCTTATATCAAGTTGAAACTTCTCTTGATTCAAAGGCGATTGAATTCGACGGCCAAGGCTATTCGATTTGTTTGGTTTGCATTTATTTCTTTTATCGTCAAATTCAATATTAATATATTCTCTTAATTTGTGCCAAGTTATATCACGTATCCTTAAAACCGCGTATAAATTCAATTGTTATCCATTTTTAGGGTAAACACAAGTTACATTAATTTAATAAGGTTTCAAAACTCTAAGGAGAAAATCAATCAAATGACGTAAAGGCGAAACACTGGAAATTGAAAGAAGGTAGTCGCATATTATACGATGTTGCTAGGTAAAGTTTCTCCTTGTTTAAAGAAAATGTATATCATAAATCAGAATAATTTAGGGGTAATCTTTACTTTCTCCAAATTCCCATATTGATTTTTGATTTTATAAGGAAAAGACTCTCCATCACATAATCAATGGATGAATGGTAATACTGCTATTGCTAACTTTTAAAGGTTAAAATAGGTAATTACAATTTACTTAAACAAAAATGAGAAAGGTATCGTATTCGACATTAATGTCATATTTGGGCAAGTTTATTGGAGAAAACTCCATATATAATTCCATGGAATAGAAAACCTAAGTTTACTATAAGCCATTAGAGTTAAAACCTCCATTAGACCACACAATACACCACTATATCCTAGAGAGGAAAGAGCAAGATAACGAGGGTCCAAGAAGAAGAAGGAGGAGGAGAAAAAAAGGTTGATATAGTGATAATGTATGTAACTTAAATTCACAAGGAATAAGATGAACTATATATAAAATTTGGATTATACATAAAAGAGATCCGACTTGAAACACTGAATATAACTTCTCCGACCTAATGTGACAAAACCAACGTCATAAAGCTACCATACAGAATTTGGAATATATAAAAATTCAGACATTTCTAATTAAGAACTTACTACTGAAACTATATATATAGACGTTCATATATATATGATCAAAAGTTACGCACATACGTACAATATTCACGACATAATAATAAATCCAAAGACTGCTTCTTCTACATACAAGAAATGTACATCAACTGATACTGATCACTCCACACTTAATAATTATTAAATTAACAATCTACATCTCTCTACATCGAGATCTAGAAAGAGAAAAAGCAAAAAAAATAGATGTGAAAGTATAACATATATATGTACAACCATTTACAGTAGTTTTTATGTATAGCTATATGAATACGTACGAAGTCTAGAAAATCATGCACACGCGACATTTATTAGCTAGTTAAGTCTCACAAAACACTGGATAAATCATAACCATAATCATCAACAGAAACTTGTTCTTGACCAATAAACAAAATATGTCCTTCATACTGATGATGATAGCTAGTATATGAATCCATCTCCAATAGCCATGTCTCGATATTTCAATATTCTTCAGAAGCATCCATTTGATTTTGGCTTCCCATATTGGAAAAACTATTACTATCCAACAAACTGAAAGATGGTTCTTGGAAAGAACCTTCAAATGGATGATGGTATACATCCTTCTAATGAATCTATGGATAATTCTGATGGGGTCCATCTCATTCAAAAGCCAAAGTAATAGGCATGTGCCTAAGGAAAATATTTGGCTCGGAGTTTCTTTAGTTTGGCAGCCAACTTTGTTGAATTGTTAACATTGAAGAAAAAGAAGGAAAAGTGTGTGCAAACTGTCAAATATAGTAGGCTTCAGAGAGTTAGGCTTTGGCTATAAAAGGAGAGCTCCAGCTCTCATTTCTATACACCGACAAAGAGAAAGAAAGAGTGAGATTTCACAAACAGGGTATAAGAAAATAGTCAGTGAGAAAAATAGAGAATGAGCGATATTGTAATCAGGTGGGAATATGAAAAGAGGGTTATTTCTTTTGAGTGTTGTAGTGGTCTTTGGAGTATTTTACTTGGATCTACAAAGTGTAAAGTTCCTTGCTATAGTGATATCAGTTTCTCCTCTCGGGGCTGTGGCTTTCCCTTATTTAAAAGGGTTTTCTGCGTAAAAATCGTGGTATCGTTGTCACTTTTTATTCTTATTAGTTGTCGTATCTCGGTGCTACGTTGTTATTCAACTATTATTACCGTGAATATTTATTTTTGTAGAGGGTTTATTCCCATCAACTGGTATCAGAGCACAAGTTCTGCCCGCTCGCAGAAGTACTATTCACTGTCGGTAGTACTATACTCCCTGAAAACAAATATGTTCGTAGTAAAGTACGAGGTAGCAAAATTCAACGAAGTCAACAGTTTCTCAACATAGCAAAGAAGGATGAGGGATCTGCTTATCCAACAAGGATTACACAAGGTACTAGATGCTGATGCCAAAATGCCTGATACCATGAAAGCTGAGGATTGGGCAGACTTAGATGAAAGGGCTGCTAGTGCAGTCAGGTTGCACTTATCAGATGATGTGGTAAATAATATGATGATAAAGACACCGCATGTGGCATTTGGACAAGTTTGGAAAGACTATACATCTCCAAA
The DNA here is from genome assembly GCA_000715115.1 of Nicotiana otophora. NCBI lineage: Eukaryota > Viridiplantae > Streptophyta > Magnoliopsida > Solanales > Solanaceae > Nicotiana > Nicotiana otophora. The sequence goes on along the minus strand of AWOL01S0044363.1, from coordinate 13,042 downwards.
ATGCTGACAAATAAATTGTACCTAAAGAAGCAGTTATACGCCCTACACATGGGTGAGGTACTAGTGTTTCTCACATTAAATGTGTTTAACGGACTAAACGCACAGCTCGCCAACCTTGGAGTGAAAATTGAGGAATAAGATAAATCCATCTTGCTATTGAACTCATTACCATCTTCGTACAATAATATGGCAACAACCATCCTGCACGGTAAGACTACCATTCAGTTGAAAGATGTCACGTCGACTCTTCTACTCAACGAGAAGATCAGAAAGAATCCTGAAAATTAAGGATAGTCTCACATCACAGAAGGTAGAGGTAGGAGTTATCAAAGGAGTTCGAGCAATTATGTTAGATTTGGAGGTGATCGGAAGTCTAAGACACAATCCAAATCAAGAGCCAGAAATTGCTACAATTGTGATCAATTAGGTCACTTGAAAATAGATTGCACAAATCCAAAGAAGGGAAAAGGTGAAAGCAGTGGCCAGAAGAATGATGACAACAGTAGCATGGGTGGTTGATACAGTAGCACTTGTCAGGTCCAAAGTCGGAATGGGTGGTTGATACAGTAGCATCTTACCATGCCACACTGGTAAGAGAAATGTTTTGCAGATATGTAACAGGTGATTTTGGAACTGTGAGAATGGGTAACACGAGTTACTCAAAGATCGCGGGGATCGGTGACATTCGTATCAAGACAAATGTCAGATGCACATTGGTTCTAAAGGACATGCGGCATGTACCTGATTTGCGGATGAACCTGATCTCGGGAATTACTTTAGACTAGGATGGATACGAGAACTATTTTGCAAATCAAAAGTGGAGACTCACCAGGGGATCATTGGTGATTGCATAAGGAGTTCCTTGTAGAACATTATACAGGAAAAATGAAGAAATATTCCAAGGTGAATCGAACGCGGTACAAGATGAGATTTCTATAGATTTGTGGCACAAAAGAATGGGTCATATGAGCGAGAAAGGATTGCATATTCTTGTCAGGAAATCACTCATTTATTATGCCAAAGGTACAACGGTAAAACTTTGTGACTATTGTTTAGGTGGTAAGTAGCATAGAGTCTCATTTCAAACATCGTCTAAAAGAAAGTTGAATATACTTGATTTGGTGTATTCTGATATTTGTGGTCCAATTGAAATTGAATCGATAGGCGATAACAAATATTTTGTTACTTTTATTGAAGATACTTCATGAAAACTATGGGTTTATATTTTGAAAACTAAAGATCAGGTGTTTCAAGTTTTCCAGAAGTGTCATGCTCTGATGGAAAGGGAGATGGGTCGAAAGCTTAAGCATTTCCGAAGTGACAATGGAGGTGAGTACACTTTAAGGGAATTTGAAGAGTATTGTTCAAGTCATGGGATCATACATGAAAAGACATTTCATGGAACCCCACAGCATAATGGCGTAGCCGTGATGATGAACCGCACCATTGTTGAGAAGGTGAGAAGCATGCTCAAAATAGCTAAACTTCCTAAGTCATTCTGTGGTGAAGCAGTTCAGACAGCTTGTTACCTAATCAATAGGAGTCCATCAGTTTCGTTGGCATTTGACATCCTCGAGAGAGTTTGAACCAACAGGAAGGTGCCCTACTCGCATCTGAAGGTGTTCGGTTACATAGCTTTTGCATATGTATCAAAGGAGCAGAGAACAAAGCTGGATGATAAATCTGTTACGTGCATATTCATTGGATATCAAATACAAATTGTGGGATGCTATAAAGAAGAAGGTCATCAGAAGCAGAGATGTAGTCTTTCGAGAAAGTGAAGTTGGAACTGCTGCTGATATATGGTAGAGAAGGCCAATAATGGTATATTTCCTAACCATGTTACTATTCCTTCTACTTCTAACAATCCCACAAGTGCAGAAAGTAGGACCGACGAGGTTGCCGAGCACGAGGAGCATCCTGATGAGGTTATTGAGCAGGGGAGCAACTTGATGATGATGTCGAGCAAGTGGATTACCCTGCTTAGGAAGAAGAACAATCTCAACCTTTGTGGAGATCAGAGAGGCCAAGGGTAGAGTCATATAGGTACCCTTCCATAGAATATGTCCTCATCAGTGATGAAGGGGAGCCAGAAAGCCTTAAATGGGTGGTGTCCCATCCGGAAACGAACTAGTGGATGAAATCCATGCAAGAAAAAAATGGAATCTCTATAGAAAAATGGCACGTACAAGCTGGTTGAACTTCCAAAGTGTAAAAAAGACCACTCAAATGTAAGTGGGTCTTTAAACTCAAGAAAGATGGAAATGGCAAGTTGGTCAGATACAAAACTCGATTGGTGGTTAAAGGCTTAGAGCACAAGAAAGGTATTGATTTTGACGAAAGTTTCTCACATGTTGTCAAAATGGCTTCTATTCGAATGACTTTGAGCTATGCATCTAGCCTAGATCTTGAAGTGGAGCAATTGGATATGAAAACTTCATTTCTTCAAGGAGATTTGGAAGAGGAGATTTACATGGAGTAGCCAGAAAGCTTTGAAGTAGCTAGAATGAAACACATGATGTGCAAATTGAATAAGAGTCTTTATGGATTGAAGCATGCACCAAGGTAGTGGTGCATGAAGTTTGACTCATTCATGAAAATTAAAACATACATAAATACCTATTCTGATCCATTTGTATACTTCAAAAGATTTTTTGATAATAACTTTATTATATTATTATTGTATGTGGATGACATGTTGATTGTAGGATAAGACAAGGAGCTGATTGCAAAGTTGAAGAGATATTTGTCCAAGTCATTTGATATGAAGGACTTAGGCCCAACACAACAAATTATAGGGATGAAGATAGTTCGAGAGCAAACAAGTAGAATATTGTGGCTATCTCACGAGAAGTACATTGAACGCGCACTGGAATGCTTCAACATGAAAAGTGCTAAGCCAGTCAGCACACCTCTAGCTATTCATCTGAAGTTGATCAAGAATATGTGTCCTACAACAGTGAAGGAGAAAGAGAACATGGCTAGAGTTCCTTATTATTCAGCAGTCAGAAGCTTGATGTATCCAATGGTATGCACCAGACCTGATATTGCTCATGCAGTTGGTGTTGTTAGCAGATTCCTTGAAAATCCTAGAAAGGAACTTTTGGGAAGCAGTCAAGTGGATACTCAGGTACCTAAGAGGTACTGTAGGAGATTGCTTGTGTTTTGGAAGATCTGATCTAATCTTGAAGGGCTACACGGATGCTAATATTACAGGTGATCTTGATAGTCGTATATCTACTACAGGATACCTATTCACATTTTTAGGTGGGGAGGGGGGTCTATATCATGAAAGTTGATGTTACAGAAGTGTGTTGCACTCTATATAACTGAAGCCGAATATATTGCCGCTATTGGAGCCGGCAAGGAGATGGTTTGGCTGAAACGGTTCCTTCGAGAGCTTGGACTACATCAAAACAAGTATGTTGTCTATTGTGATAGTCAAAGTGTAATAGACCTAAGCAAAAACCCCATGTATCATGCAAGGACGAAGCATATCGACGTGAGATATCAATGAATTTGAGAAAGAATAGAGGATGGATATATACAGGTCAAGAAGATCCATACAAGTGAGAATCCTTCAGACATGCTGAACAAGATGGTACTAAGAGACAAGTTCGCGCTATGCAAAGCACTTATCGGCATGCACTCAAACTAGAATACAGTGCTACCTCCTCTAGATGAATGAGCCTGGAGGGGGAGATTGATGTGGTCCATCTCATTCAAAAGCCAAATTAATAGGCATGTGCCTAAAGAAAACATTCGGCTGAGAGTTTCTTTGGTTTGGCAGCCAACTGTGTTGAATTGTTAACATTAAAGAAAAGAAGGAAAAGTTTGTGCAAATTGTCAAATATAGTAGGCTTTAGAGAGTGAGGCTTTGGCTATAAAAGGAGAGCTTCAGCTCTCATTTCTACACACCACCAAAGAGTAAGTTATTATTCCTCTTTTATTACCGTGAATATTATTTTTGTAGAGGGTTTATTCCCAACAAATTCCTGGCTATATTCTTGATATTGGTGATCAATGAATGGCTTCTATTCGAATGATTTTGAGCTATGCATCTAGCCTAGATCTTGAAGTGGAGCAATTGGATATGAAAAACTTCATTTCTTCAAGGAGATTTGGAAGAGGAGATTTACATGGAGTAGCCAGAAAGCTTTGAAGTAGCTAGAATGAAACACATGATGTGCAAATTGAATAAGAGTCTTTATGGATTGAAGCATGCACCAAGGTAGTGGTGCATGAAGTTTGACTCATTCATGAAAATTAAAACATACATAAATACCTATTCTGATCCATTTGTATACTTCAAAAGATTTTNATAATAACTTTATTATATTATTGTTGTATGTGGATGACATGTTGATTGTAGGATAAGACAAGGAGCTGATTGCAAAGTTGAAGAGATATTTGTCCAAGTCATTTGATATGAAGGACTTAGGCCCAACACAACAAATTATAGGGATGAAGATAGTTTGAGAGCAAACAAGTAAAATATTGTGGCTATCTCACGATAAGTACATTGAACGTGTACTGGAATGCTTCAACATGAAAAGTGCTAAGCCAGTCAGCACACCTCTAGCTAGTCATCTGAAGTTGATCAAGAATATGTGTCCTACAACAGTGAAGGAGAAAGAGAACATGGCTAGATTTCCTTATTATTCAGCAGTCAGAAGCTTGATGTATCCAATGGTATGCACCAGACCCGATATTGCTCATGCAATTGATGTTGTTAGCAGATTCCTTGAAAATACTAGAAAGGAACTTTTGGGAAGCAGTCAAGTGGATACTCAGGTACCTAAGAGGTACTGTAGGAGATTGCTTGTAGTTTGGAAGATCTGACCTAATCTTGAAGGGCTACACGGATGCTGATATTACAGGTGATCTTGATAGTCGTAAATCTACTACAGGATACCTATTCACATTTTT
>AWOL01S0044361.1:0-28222 GCA_000715115.1 Nicotiana otophora | reverse complement strand
GTCTCCGTACCGATCCGCAAGACTCTACTAAACCTTCTCATGACTCGTGAGACCTATGTAACCAAGGCTCTGATACCAACTTTGTCACGACCCAAAATCCTAACCTGTCGTGATGGCGCCTATCTCAATACTAGGCAAGCCGATAACATCAATAACCCACGATTTCCTTTAAATTTAAAAACGTAACATTTAATACAATACCAAAGATCTAGCAATTTTCGATACAATACTCCCAAAACCTGGTGTCACCGAGTACATGAGCATCTAATATGAGTACAAGTCTGGAAAATATGGTCTATAATAATCTGAGACCAAATACTATAAACAAGGAGATAGAGAAGGAGAGACAAGGTCTCACGGCAGCTACCTCAAAATCTCCTGAAAATCAACTGCGCGAAATGATCAACACCCGCTATGTTCAGGAACACCTGGATCTGTACACGAAGTGCAGGGTGTAGTATGAGTACAACCAACTCAGCAAGTAACAATAATAACTAAGGAACTGAAGATAATGACGAGCTACACAGTCATAGTTCACTTTCAGTAGTTCCAGCAAAGAATAGACATTCTTTTAAATCTGGCAGTTTAAGTCAAATCAATTTTATACAGTTCAATTTCAAGTAATCCTGATATAAATTCTTTCAGAGATTTTACAACAATGACATATAGCAACCAAGTGCAACAACAAATGCAAAGAAAGTACAGCCTCTCAGGAATCAGTCACTCGACTTATCACAACAACTCAACCACTCGGCTCTCAACCCTTAGCACTCACACTCAATGGGTAACCGCGCTCACTGGGGTTGTGTACAGACTCCGGAGGGGCTCCTACATCCCAAGCGCCATAATTTTCACGGACAACTCACGTGCTGCACGGACAACTCATGTGCTATAATATCCTACACGGACAACTCACGTGCCATAATATCCTTACTTCACCGACAGGCCCTCGGCCTTACTCAGTCCTCAACCTCTCAAGTCTCTCGGGCCTTTAGCAATCACAAAGATCAGCCCAAACAAAGATAACATAGTATATCAACAAATATCCAGAAAGACTGAGGTATAATACGCAAGAAAAATCATGACTGAGTACAAGATAACAATTATCAAATAATTCAACAAGTACGTGACCTCTACGGGTCTCAACAGTACTATAACATAGCCTAAGAATGATTTCTAACATGATTTATAGTCAAATTTCTTCAACACATAGAGATCATATAGCTAACAATAAATTATTTAACTTTACAGTTTTTCGGGACAGACCAAGTCACAATCCCCTCGGTGAACGCACACACACCCGCCACCTAGCATGTGTGCCACCTCCAAAATAATCACTTGATACCAAAATCTGAGGTTTCATACCCTCAGGACCAGATTTATAATTGTTACTTACCTCAACACGTGTACTTATTTATTCTGCTATGTACTTGCCACGAGAATTGGTCTCCGAAAGCCTCGTATCTAGCCACAATCAATTCGATTCAGCAAATACAAATTATTGTAATTAATTCCATAAGAAAATACTAATTTTGCTAATAAAATCTGAAATTAACTCAAAAATCGCCCGTAGGGCCCACGTCTCAGAACCTGATAAAAGTTATAGAATATGAATGCCCATCCAACCATGAGTCCAACCATATAAATTTCACCAAAATCCGATATCAATTTGACCCTCAAATCTTCAATTAAAGTCTATGAAGATTTCTACCATTTTCAACCCAATAGTACCCATTTGAACTTAACAATCCTTCCACAACCTTATTGGTATGTATACACAATACTCTTACACCCAAGAATCATACTTTTAATCACCCATTTTTACTCCAAACCCGAAATTGAAGGATTGAGGAAAGACATTCTTACCTCTTTGAAGCCCTAGCAAAATCCTTGTGAAATCTTCAAACCTTGAACAAGAATTGATGGATAAATGACTAAGTCTTCACTTTCTCTCTCTAAAATGCTCTCACTTCTCTCTAAAATATCAGATTTTGGCTCAAAAGTGAGCTTCAAGGGCTATAAATCAAAGTTGGGTCGGGTAAACAATTGGAAAGAATGGAAGCTCCGACGCAGTTATGCGATCGCATAACAGGTATGCGGTCTACATATCTGCCGCATAATTTGGCCTCTAAAGTTGGGCGTTACTGACCTGGTCTGCGGTCATTATGCGGTCCGCATACTTGTTCTGCAGTCGCATAATGCACCGTAAAATAGGTTTACGGTCGCATAGTGCACCGCAGATTTTTCTCAAATCTTGCCCCTCACCGGATCCACTTTGCGACAATTATGCGGTCCACAGAGTGATTCTGCGACCGCATAGTGGTCGCAGAAATGTCCTTTTCCGACAAAAGTTTTCTTTACACATTGGTGCATTGTTCAACCCAAAACTTCCGACCTCAGCACCACCAAACCTTAATTTCTTAAGCAAAATTTCTCCGGGATCGTTACACCTAAGTTAACATCCGGTCAACCTTTTCAACGTAAATTCTAAACCTTGGAACTAAGTGCTCTAAATCATTTCAAAACCTCACCGAACCCAAATCAATTACCCCGACAAGTCAAATAACAACTGTAATTCACAATTTGAGTAGTAAATGGGGGAACGAGATTGCAATAGTCAAAACGATCGGCCGGGTTGTTACATGAGCTCCAGAGGAAATATCAAGATATGGATCCAACTACAATCATTGAACATCTTAAGAAGATGTTTGGTACATAAAGCAGGACGGTTAGATACCAGCTATCTAAGGGTTTATTTGGATCCAAATTGACTGGAAACTCTCCAGTTGGACCCTATATCAATCATATGATTAATCTTATTAAAGAACTTGAGAAGTTGGGGTGCAAACTGGGTAAAGAGCTTTCTCATGATTTGATCATGCAGTCATTCTCTGAATCCTTTTCACAATTTGTTATTAATTTCAATATGCATAAAATGGATTGTGATCTTCATGAGATGCTTAATATGCTAATTGATTATGAGAATCAACTTGCATCTGAGAAGAAGAAAGGAATTGTCATGTTGGTTGGAAACTCTTCTAAGAAGAAGGGTAAGGGTAAAAATAAACCCAAGAAGAAGCCTATTGCGCCTAAGGGTGGTGTGACCAAACCCGAAGGCAAAAGAGGCAAAGCTAACCAATCTGATGCTAAATGTTTTCATTGTAAGAAGATAGGACATTGGAAGAGAAATTGTCAGGAGTATCTTGCAACTCTAAATGACAAGAAACAAGGTAAGCCTCAAATGAAAAATGTTTTCAAAGTTTCTTTTACTACTACTGATGCTTCATTGTGGGTATTAGATACTGGCAGTGGTTATAACATCTGCAATACGCTGCAGGGGTTCCAAATAAGTAGAAGGTTGAACAAAGGAGAAATTAATCTACAAGTTGGAAATGGTGCAAAAGTTGCGGCCGTAGCTATAGGATTAATTTCTTTAATAATGCCTACGGGCAAAGTACTTATGTTGGATGATTGTTATTACGTTCCTAAATTTATTTCGAACATAATTTCAACTTCTATGTTAGACAAACGTGGTTTTCGCATTATTATAAGCAATGGTATTTGATCTATTTATTATGGTGATAATTTATATGTGAATGGCTACCTACAACATGATGTTTATGTCTTACCTAATATGAATGTTGATTCGATTATGCATGTTTCAAGTCTTAAGAGGAAAAGAGATGATCAAGTAAATCATACATGCCTTTGGCATTGTAGACTTGGTCATATTGGAGAGAAAAGAATTAACAAGTTGTACAAGGAAGGGTACCTTGACAAGTATGATTTTGAATCATATCTAACTTGTGAATCTTGTCTCAAAGGAAAAGTTATCAAATCTCCATTTACTGGAAGTGGAGAAAGAGCTACTGAATTATTGGGACTAATTCATACAGATGTTTGTGGCCCCATGAAAATTCAAGCTATAGGTGGATATTCTTATTTCATCACCTTCACTAATGATATGTCAAGATATGCATTTGTGTATCTTATGAAACACAAATCTGAATCTTTTGAAATGTTCAAAAGGTTCCGTAGTGAAGTTAAGAAACAGGATGGTAAAAGTATTAAAGTACTAAGGTCAGATAGAGGTGGAGAATATCTTAGTGAAAATTTTACTAGGTATCTCAAAGAGAATGGGATTCTGTCATAGTGGACACCTCCGGGAACACCACAACACAATGGTGTGTTTGAAAGGAGAAATCGAACCTTATTAGATATGGTGAGATCTATGATGGGGTTCACTGATCTTCCAATAAATTTATGGGGATATGCTTTGGAAGCAGTAACATACTTACTTAATAAAGTTCCCACTAAGTTAGTCTCAACAACACCATATGAGATATGGAAAGAAAGTAAGCTAATTTTAAGCATATTAAAGTTTGGGGTTGTCCAGCTTATGTTAAGAGATTTCAATCTGATAAACTTAACTCAAGATCTGATAAGTGTAGATTCATTGGGTATCCCAAAGAAACAATGGGATATTATTTTTATCACCCTTCTGACTATAAAGTGTTTGTGGCTAGAGGAGCAACCTTTTTGGAAAGGGAATTTCTTTTGGAAGGAAATTATAGTGGAGAAATAGAACTTGATGAAGTTCAAGAAACAAATGAATTAACACAAAATCAAGATCATGAGATACAAGTTGAAGAACCTTTATTGGATATTTTGAAGTTGACAAGGAAGTTTCCATCTTCAACTAAATGTAGTTCAAGAACAGGTTAATGAACCAGTTCCAAACCAAATTGAACAACAACCAATTTCAGCACAAGGTGAACAAGTTGTACAAGCACCTCTTAGAAGGTCTACACGAGAACGTCATGTACCACCTAGATTAAATCTAATGGTACAAGATGATGTATCAAATGAGGTTGATCATTATGATGATGACCCTAAGACCTATGAAGAGGCTATACAAAGTTCTGATTATGAGAAATGGCAAAAGTCCATGGAATCCATGAAGCAAAATAAAGTATGGACTTTAGTTGAACCTTCAAAGGATATAAAACCTATAGGTTGTAAATGGGTTTTTAAGAAAAAGATTGGAGCAGACAGAAAGGTGGAGACCTACAAAGCCCGTCTTGTTGCCAAGGGATATCGTCAGAAAGAAGGAGTCGACTATGACGAGGCTTTCTCTCCCGTGGCAATGCTCAAATCAATTCGGATTTTGCTTGCTATAGCAACCTACTATGATTATGAAATATGGCAAATGGATATGAAAACAGCTTTCCTTAATGGTGAGCTAGAAGAGGATGTGTACATGACACAACCTGAAGGTTTCACATCTCCGTCTGATCATAATACAATTTGAGAGCTACAAAGATCCATTTATGGACTAAAGCAAGCTTCTCGAAGTTGGAATATTTAACAACAAGAATGCGCCCAGGCCACAAATCATCACAAATCAATCCCTGACACAGCCCACCTTGTCTCTCCATGTGTGCAATAGTAACCTAAATGCCCGCCTTATCTCGGCACATGTGCATAATAATGTTCCTACCTTGTCTCGCCACATGCGCAACCCATATATATATATACATATATATATATACACACACACACATATCCCACCTTGTCATGCCGCATGTGCAAATATCAATGGTAACAATAGCACGGTAGAAACCTCGTGCAACCCCATAATAACAACCGTACGACAGAAACCTCGTGCATCATAACAATAACAAGTACAGCAACAACAATGACAATAATACAAAGTACGACAAGTAAATCAACACAAGAACTTTAATTCACAAAGAAACGGTAGAACCAATTCACAAGGAATTGTTAGGGATATATTATATATGCCCTAGATCTAATCTCATATTTGATGATTTGAACATATTTTTGTGAATGTTATTTGATATAAAAATATATGGCATTTGATATTCGTTTATCATATTTATTATTAATTGCTTGATTAATTTAATAAGGTCCTTAATTAAATTTTGAGACTTGTCATCATGATGGAGATCATGATAATGAGAGTAAAGTCTCTTACAATTTAATCTAAATTTTGTTCTTGATCGTAGGATTATTAATTTGGACATTAGTAATCCGGTTAGATCAATATTTATGTGATCGAGATTAGTTGATCTCATTAACTAAATAGCATAAATAGATGATACATATAGAGATATGATCATTGAACCGATTCATTGGATAATTCCTAATGGTTAGAATTACCATAAACTGTCAATAGGATATTCTCTTGAAGAATGTAATGTAAGAGTTTCCTTTGACCTGATATCATCATAGTAATTGACAAGTTATTTATTGTGCTTTGATACTAGATACCTATGGACCTAGGACGATAGTTGAAAGGATATTGGGTGCGATTAAATACTTGTAGAATTAGTGATTGATCAAGATGGAATATGTCAACTTTTGGTAATGAGTTTAAGCTCCATGTTGTCATAAATTATAACCGACCAAATTAAGACCTTGGCCAGGGCGATTGAATGAAAGAAGAAAAACGTTTCTTAGGTCATTCAATGGTCGATTATTTTTGACATGAACACATAGTCGGTCGCCTATTAGAATTTGACAGTTTAACCATATCCTAGGGTGACCTAGAGCTATAAGGACAGAAGGAATCAATACATTATTCTTCTACAGGTTTTTGAGAGTAAATTATATACTTCATGCTATCCGGTCGTTAAGGAGTGTTGCTAGACGCCACCCTTGATTAGTATATTGATGTGATCAATTTACTACCGGTTTAGTATTGAACCTATGGGGTCGCACACTAACGAGTGCTCAGATCTTTGCTAAAGGATTAATTACTTTATTATTTGATAATTAAATTAAAGAATTTAATTAGTCAAATAAATTTAGTTATTAGTCCAAATGAAATATTATTATATTCTTTGCTAGCACAGAGGATATAATTAATATTGTGGACAAGTTAAAGTTTTCTATTTTAAATAAGAAAATTAAATTACATCTCTTGGTTGATATATATATGCACTTGGTAATTATAATTAATATTTGTAGAATTCAATTTAGAATTGAATTCCATAAATGAGTTACATGTTTTTATTTTAAAAGTATGACTAAGTTGTAGAATTCAATTTAGAATTGAATTCCATAAATTAGTTACATTGTTTATTTAATATTTACCATAAAGCATGTGATTTGTATTTTTCAATGGAAATTATGTGTATATATATGTGTGAGTCCTAATTAAGAATTAGGGTGAAATATATTTTATTCATATTGTAAAAACCAAGAGAGTAATTCTTGAGAAGAAAATTGCTTTGAGAAAGTAATAGTGAAATACAAAGCCAAGATACAAAATACTAGTAAAAACAAATTATTTCTTGTTCTTCTACCTTTAAGTTGAGAGTTTTGAAAAAACTTTCAATACAATATTTTCATTCAATTTGTTCGCGGGATTTCATTGATCAAAGAGTTGATAGCAAGGATCAGTCTCGGTGTAGATACGCATAGTGTCTTCGCACTATCGAAGAAATATAAAACGAGACTCTCTTCACCAAGTACGTCTCAGATCAGATATTTGACATGCAAAATAAATTTTAAACACGAACAGCTCTGCCTAGGATTGTTATTGTCTCCCGCTGCGTGTTATGAACACCTCTATGCAATCCTACAGGAATAACCACCGTAAAGAATGCTAGGCAAAAAGAGAACAACTCAACAAAGGAAAAACTAATGTGTAGCAACGATCCCACAATATACACTTCAACAACAGGGAAGCTAACACGAATCAAATAATGCTAAATAAAATAAGTCGACTAAGATATACGATATCTAAACTTCTTTTAAGGTTGAGGAAATTACGAAGGATATTCAACAATTCAATTAATGATAAGCAGTGAAAAAATAATCATAACCTCAATTAAGACTGATCAATTATAGGATGAAATAGTATAAATTCCAAATAAAGATAAGCAGTTATGAAAAGATAGCATGGCTATAAAAGAGTTAACAGTTTCAGTTAAGGAACGTATGAATCAAGTAACAATAATAGTGGATCATGAAGCAATTGATTCTAATTAAGCAGGTAGATGTGAATCTAGTAATTAAGATATATAATCATAACAAGAACAACTGCATATTCAATGAATACAAGGACCTAAGAACCCTAAAAGGCCAACTTCTCACAAATAAGTCCGTGCACGCACTCGTCACCTCGTGTACACGGACTATAATCAACATAGAAGACTCAAATCCTAAGGAGAAGTCCCCCACACAAGGTTGGGCAAGATACTTACCTCGAACCAAGCTCAAACAATTGGTCACAATGCCTTTCTACGAATATCCGGCTCCGAATCAATAGACTCGTCTAACAAAAGTCCTTAAAAAGTCGACCCGGGCCCACATCTCGGAATCGGGTAAAAATCACAAAATACGAACACCTATTCACTCACGAGTCCAACCATATAAGAATTACTCAAATCCGACCACAAATCCCCCTTCAAAACTCAAAATCTTTATTGAAGAAGTTCTTCCAATATTTCCCCATTTTAACCCCAAAATCCAAAATTAAATGGAGAAACAACTATAGATTAATGCAATAAAATCAAATTCGAGTAAGAAATCGTTACCACAAGATTCCTCTGAAAATCGCTCAAGGAATCGCCTTCTCCCGAGCTAAAAATCAAAAATGGAGTGAAAAATGAACTAACCCTCGATTCCAACCCCTTTCTGCCCAGCAATCCTCGCACCTGCGCCTACCGCACCTGCAGTCTAACCAGTCGCACCTGCGAAAGTCATTAACTCCCATAGCCTCTGCACCTGCGAGCCTTCTGCGCATCTGTGGGCATCACAGATGCGAAACTTCCTCGCACCTGCGACCCCAGGCCAACTCTCAATTCTCGCATCTGCGCTTCCATCTCCGCATGAGCGAGTCCGCTGATGCGCACAAATTCTCCGCACCTGCGGAGACTGCCAAGTCCAGCTCTTATCGCACTTGCACCTCCATCTTCGCACTTGCGACCATCGCACCTGCGGACCTTCACCTGCGCCCAAGGTCCGCAGGTGCGATTACACCAAAACTCAGACCTCCCCAAAACTATGGAAATCATCCGCAACTCGTCCGAAAAACACCTGGGGCCCTCGGGACCCCGTCCAAACATACCAACAAGTTCTATACCCTAACACGGACCCGCTCAAGGTCTCAAGCCACATCCCATGCCAAAATCTATCAAATCAACCCAGAATGATGTCAAATTTTGCAGGCAAGTCCCAAATAACATAACGGAGTTGTTCCAACTCTCGGAATTGCATTCCGACCCCGATATCAAAAAGTCAACTTCCGGTCCAAATCTCCAAAAATTCGACTTTCGCCATTTCAAGCCTAAATCAGCTACAGACCTCAGATTTACAGTCCGGACAGGCTCCTAAGTCCAAAATCACCCAACGGAGCTAATGGAACCGACAAAACTCTATTCAGGAGTTGTCTTCACATAGTTCCGACTACGGTCGAAATCCTAAGACTTAAGCTTCCAATTTAGGGACTAAGTGTCCCAAATCACTCTAAAACATCCGGTAACGGAATTCAACCATGCACCAAGTCAATACACATAATATGAAGCTGCTCAGGGCCTTATGCCGTCGGACGGGACTTAAATTCTCAAAATAACCGGCCGGGTCGTTACATCCTTCCCCTCTTAAACAAACGTTCGCCGTCGAACGTGCTAAGAATCACCTCGAAGTCTTGAAATCACTGAAAGTACATACCCAACATACACCTGTGGGGGACCCTACATCACCCCAATCCACATAAGCCTGACGACACCATCCCAACTGTAATTTATCCTTTCTATCAACACCAATAATCCTTAGAGCCAAAATTCTCACCTTCCATTTATCTTCAAAAGATCCGATTCTAAATCCATAACCGGTATCAATCTCAACCAGCTGTAAAAACTCATGCTTACATCCACAAGGTACGACCACACAACAAGACATGCCACATATAGGCCCATAATAACATTTTTGATCACATTAGCTGCCCGAAATCAAAACCAGCACCGATAATTAGACCCATATCCATTAGCAACCCGTTTCAAACCTCCACAATGCTGACAATGATGCAAGAAACACGAAGACCTCATAACTATACACCCGAATCAACAAGTCACAACTAACACCACCGAGCACACACCCCGCAAGCTAAAACTCGAGAAGCACAGAATGAAAATGACTGAATATGTAAAGAGAAACACATGAGGGAAATCTCAAACAAGCCCGACAGACACAAATCTCTAACAATATCATACTACGAATCAATTCAAAAGGAAACATCAATGTACATGAACAAATCATAAGGATCTCATCCTGGTATAACCTTCCTCCGTGGCATGCAGCCTGGCTCAAACATATCAAATCACATGGAATCGCGAGGGTCTCACCCGCAACTCTGAATCACAAGTCGAGTACACATCATACCCATGGAAATCTTCCACTAATTCAATTCTGCCAATAAAATCACAACACTTACTAAACCCTCACCCCGGTAGAGTATCAAATTACAAATCGTAACAAATTTACTTAGGAATCACATCAAACCTGCCATAATGGACAACATGAATTCCCTTCTAGTCTCGTAACTTTAAAAAATGAATAGAAACAAATGATAGACATGGGCTACCACTCATAGGGTCTCCCAACAGGGGTAAACACCTAAACATAATACTAAGTCATGAACTCACCCATAGGTGGGACAACAAATAAGGGAACCCGCCCCGATAAGCAGAACCGAATCAAAATATGAATGGTGCCCCTCTGTAACAAATCAAAATCATTCCTGTATGACATCATCTGGCGCAGTGGCCTCAAGCCTACTATATGAAACACATCAACGGATCTGGCCTTCCTCTCTTGGGCGCCCTCTACTCGCCTGAATACTCCGCTGTGACACATCTGTCTAGAGTCTAGGATAATCTCTCACCCTGTGGCTGGTATCTCCACACTCGAAGCAACCTCTATGCTGACGTAGTTGGGAGAACTGTGCGGTACGGGTACTCTAAGACCCATGAGCACCTGAAACGCTGTGCAAAGCCTGAAGTGCAAACTGAACTGGCTGACCCACAAAACCTCTACCATGTCGTACCCTGCCTCCAAAATAAGGACCAGTAGATCTCTCTGATCTACAAGGCCTCCTCACCTCCCTGTCCTCTCTCTCCTGATCTCGCATGTACTCTCTCTCGTGGCCCCGCCTGTCCTCTTCCTCCTGATCCCACATGCCCTCTACACGGCGAGCGATCCCTACCACCTGCTGAAATGAAATATCTGACTCTAACTCCCGAGCCATGCTGAACAAAATATCATGCCTCAGTCCCTCAATGAATCTGCGAACACGCTCTCTAACTGTGGCGACCAAAGCAGGCACATGCCTGGCCAAATCACTGAATCTCATGGCATACTCTGACACTGACATAGTGCCCTGGTGCAGCTGCTCAAACTCTGTGCATCATGCATCTCGAAAGGACTGAGGTACAAACTCTCTTAGGAACGTCTCTGAAAACTGAACCCATGTAAGTGAAGCTAACTCGGCTGGGCTACCCAACTCGTATGCCCACCACCACTGGTAAGCCGCTCCCCTGAGCTGGAATATAGTAAAAGCAACCCCGCTCGTCTCTATAATACCTATAGTATGGGGAATGCGGTGACACTATTCCAAAAAACCATGTGCACTCTCTGAAGCCAAACCACTGAATGTAGGAGGGTCATATTTCTTGAACCTTGCAAGTCTAAGCTGCTCTTCCTCAGATGATGCTGCCCTGACCACGGGCTGAACTGGAACCACAGGTTGTGTCGCCTTGACACCTGGAACCTGACCAACATGAACTCGCTGCTCTGGGGTAGGGGCTGCGGGAGTCTGGGTTCCTCCTCCGGTCTGTGAAGTAGCTGGTGCAACCAGAATCAACCCCGCCTGAGCCAATGTACCAAACATGCTCAAGAACTGTGCTAAGGTCTCCTGAAGTCCGGGGGTAATAACAGGCGCCTTCGGTACTTGCTCCCTAACTGGAACTACTGGTGGATCCTCAATTGCTGCTCTGGTAGGTGCTCTGGCTGCAACACTTACTCCTCATCGGCCTCTAGCTCTGCCTCTAACAATACTTGCTCTGGGAGCAGCGTCTTCTATAACTGTAGCTCGTGTCCTCACCATCTGTGAGAGAATGGAATGATAAAAGTTCAAACTCCAAGATCAATAAGCTCGCACGATAGGAATGAAAGAAGTGAGATTGTCCTAATAGTTCTGTAGCCTCTCGAAGATAAGTACAGACGTCTCTATACCGATCCGCAAGACTCTACCGAACTCGCTTATCACTCGTAGCACCTATGAACCTAGAGCTCTGATACCAACTTGTCACGATCCAATTTTCCCTCCGTTTAGGTATCATGATGGCACCTAGTCTTAGGGACTAGGTAAGCCTAACAATAATTAAAACAACAACACAATTTAAATAGAATCTCTTAAAATTACCAAACTTGGTAGTACAAGTCATAAGCTCTACAGAGTGTTTGCTAGAAAACTTCTAAATACAACTGTCCAGAAATAAGAATAAACAGTACAAAACGAAAAGTTGAAGGTGACTCCAAAGCCTGCAAACGCAACAGCAGGTTTACCTTGAGTCTCCGCAGCAACAGTCCACACAGCTAGCTAACGAACAATTACCTGGATCTGCACACAAAAAAATGTGCAGAAGAGTAGCATGAGCACAACACAGCGTTGCCCAGTCAGTATCAAGACTAACCTCGGTGGGGTAGTGACGAGGAATAGTCAAGACACTCTCTGGTCTAATAAACTAAACATGTACAAGTATATGAGCAGCAGAAGTATGATGTCTACATAAAGGATATGCAATATGGCTCACAGTACAGCAATGGTAATAAGGAAGGAAACAACTAGTGTCAGCGATATATCATGAAAATGATACAGAAAAATGAATGGAGCCCAACCTAAATCCGGAATCACAAATACAACAAGGACAAGTAATAACGCAGCAACTACAACCGCTTTTACATTAGGTTTTAGCCAACAACTTCACGAGGTACCGAACCTCGGACAATTTACAACTCACGTGTCTCAATACCTGAACCCTAACACCTCATAACCGCACTGACGACTCACGTGCCAATAGAGCCGTTCTCACATAGAAGGCAAGTAAACAAGGGTGAGCATCTATGCTCAACAATATCAAGAACACCTCTTATCCGATAAGAGTGCTTAACTACGTGTATGCTTGTGCAAGTGTCCTACCATAGTCCATATCAGCAAATAAGCATAAGGAAAAAGAACGGACATCACGTAGAATACTTTCTCACAGCTTTCACAAGATAAAGCTCACGTAGGTATGTATACCACTTCACAAATATCAACAACAAGAATGCCCCCAGGCCACAAATCATAACAAATCAATCCCTGACACAGCCCACCTTGTCTCGCCACGTGTGCAATAGTAACATAAATGCTCGCCTTATCTCGCCACACGTGCATAATAATGTTCTCACCTTGTCTCGCCACATGCGCAACCCACATATATATATATCCCGCCTTTTCACGCTGCATGTGCAAATATCAATGGTAAAAATAGCACGACAGAAACCTCGCGCAACCCCATAATAACAATCGCATGGCAGAAACCTCGTGCATCACAACAATAACAAGTACAACAGCAGCAATGACAATAATACAAAGTACGACAAGTAAATCAACTTAAGAACTTTAATTCACAAAGAAACGGTAGAACCAATTCACAAGGAATAACCACAGTAAAGAATGCTAGGCGAAAAGAGAACAACTCAACAAAGGGAAAACTAATGTGCAGCGATGATCCAACAATATACACTTCAAGAACAGGGAAGCTAACACGAATCAAATAATGGTAAATAAAATAAGTCGACTAAGATATAGGATATATAAACTTCTTTTAAGGTTGGGAAAATTACGAACGATATTCAACAATTCAATTAAGGATAAACAGCGGAAAAATAATCATAACCTCAATTAAGACTGAACAATTATAGGATGAAATAATATAAATTCTAAATAAAGATAAGCAGTTATGAAAAGATAGCATGGCTATAAAAGAGTTAACAGTTTCAGTTAAGGCACGTATGAATCAAGTAACAATAATAGTGGATCATGAAGCAATTGATTCTAGTTAAGCAGGTAGATGTGAATCTAGTAATTAAGATATATAATCATAACAAGAGCAACTGCATATTCAATGAATACAAGGACCTAAGAACCCTAAAAGGCCAACTTCTCACAAATAAGTTTGTGCACGCACTCGTGATCTCATGTACATGGACTACAATCAATATAGAAGACTCAAATCCCAAGGGGAAGTCACCCACACAAGGTTAGGCAATATACTTACCTCGAACCAAGCTCAAACAATCGGTCACAATGCCTTTCCACGAATATCCGGCTTAGAATGGCCAAAATCTAGCCAAACACAATTGCATAACATGAACACAACAATAATAGACTCATCTAATCAATGAAATCAATATTTTAACAAACATTTTGAAATTCGTCCTAAAAAGTCGACCCGGGCCCACATCTTAGAATCGGATAAAAGTCACAAAATACGAACACCCATTCACTCACGAGTCCAACCATATAAGAATTACTCAAATCCGATCACAAATCCCCCTTCAAAACTCAAAATCTTTATTGAAGAAGTTCTTCCAATATTTCCCCATTTCAACCCCAAAAATCTGAAATTAAATGGAGAAACAACTATAGATTAATGCAATAAAACCAAATTTGAGTAAGAAATCATTGCCCACAAGATTCCTCTGAAAATCCCTCAAGGAATCGCCTTCTCCCGAGCTAAAAATCAAAAATGGAGTGAAAAATGAACTAACTCTCGATTCCAACCCCTTTCTGCCCAGCGATCCTCGCACCTGCGATCATTTCTCGCACCTGCGCCTACCGCACCTGCGGTCTAACCAGTCGCACCTGCGGAAGTCACTAACTCCCACAACCTCCGCACCTGCGAGCCTTTTGCGCATCCGCGGGCATCGCAAATGCGGAACTTCCTCGCACCTGCGACCCAAGGCCAACTCTCAATTTTCGCATCTGCGTTTCCATCTCCGCACGTGCGAGTCCGCTGATGTGCACAAATTCTCCGCACCTACGGAGACTACCAAGTCCATCTCTTCTCGCACTTGCGCCTCCATTTTCGCACCTGCGACCATCGCACCTATGGCCAAGGTCTGCAGGTGCGATTACACCAGAACTCNCCCCGCCAAAAACATGGAAATCATCCGCAACTTGTCCGAAAAACACCCCGGACCTCGGGACCCCGTCAAAACATACCACCAAGTTCTATACCCTAACAAGGACCCACTCGAGGTCTCAAATCACATCAAACAACGTTGAAACTATGAATCGCACCATGAATCGAACTAATAAATTTTCAAATCTTTCAACTTCTAAATTTCGTGTCGATGCCTATCAAATTAACCTGGAATGATGTCAAATTTTGCAGGAAAGTCCCAAATAACATAACGGATCTGTTCCAACTCTCAGAATCACATTCCGACCCCGATATCAAAAAGTCCCCTTCCGGTACAAATCTCCAAAAATTCGACTTTCGCCATTTCAAGCCTAAATCAGCTATAGACCTCAGATTTGCAGTCCGGACATGCTCCCAAGTCCAAAATCACCCAACGGATCTAATGGAACCAATGGAACTCCATTCCAGAGTCGTCTTCATATAGTTCGGATTACGATCGAAATCCTAAGACTTAAGCTTTCGTTTTAGGGACTTAGTGTCCCAAATCACTCTGATATATCCGGTAACCGAATTCAACCACGCACGCAAGTCCATACATATAATATGAAGCTGCTCAGGGCCTTATGCCGCCGGACGAGACTTAAATTCTCAAAACGACCGGCCGGGTCATTACAATGAAGGATTTCCCCAGACTTAGGAGGGGTTTACCTCCATAGATTTCTCAGGCCCCACCTATTTGACAGGGCCCCCAGGCTTCTAAGAGCATGATTACTGCACCAGTTTCCACTCCACCTACACAGCCAACCAGAGGTGAAGGTCAGACAGGTAGAGATCACCCTAGAGGTGGAGACCAGGCCAAATATTATGCCCTTCCTCCTAGGACGGAGGCAGTTGCATCTGATTCTGTTATCACATGTATTATTCCGGTCTGTCATAGAGATATATCAGTCTTATTTGATCCAGGCTCCACTTATTCTTATGTGTCATCTTAGTTTTCCCCGTATTTGGGCGTATCCCGTGATTCCTTGAGTTCTTCTATTTATGTATCTACACCCGTGGGTGAATCTATTATTGTGGACCACGTGTATCGGTCGTGTTTAATTGTTATCAGTGGTTTTGAGACCAAAACTGATTTATTATTGCTCAGTATGGTGGAATTCGATATTATTTTAGGCATGGAGTGGTCGTCGCCCTATCACGCTATTCTTGATTGTTACGCCAAGACGGTGACGTTGGCTATGCCAGGTCTACCGCGGCTAGAGTGGTGAGGTACCTCGGATTTTGTTCCTAGCAAGGTTATTTTATTTCTTAAGGCTCAACAGATGGTTACGAAGGGGTGTGATGTGTATCTGGCCTATGTGAGAGATGTTAGTGTTGATACTCCTACCACGGAGTCAGTTCCTATAGTAAGGGATTTTCCTGACGTATTTCCAGCGGATCTTCTGGGTATGCCACCCGACAGGGATATTGACTTTGTCATTGATTTGTTACCAGGCACTCAACTTATTTCTATTCCACCATATCCTATGGCCCCAGCAGAGTTGAAAGAATTAAAAGAACAGTTACAGAAGTTGCTTGATAAGGGCTTCATTCGGACCAGTGTATCGCCTTGGGGTGCTCCTGTCTTATTTGTGAAGAAGAAGGATGGTTCTATGCGGATGTGTATTAATTACTGTCAGCTGAACAAGGTTACAGTGAAGAACATGTATCCATTGCCACGTATTGATGACCTATTTGATCAGCTTCAGGGTGCCAGAGCGTTCTCTAAGATTGACTTGCATTCAAGCTCTCATCAGTTGAAGATTCGGGAGCCAGATATCCCGAAGACTACTTTTAGGACTCGGTATGGTCATTATGAGTTCCTTGTAATGTCATTTGGGCTAACCAATTCCCCAACAACATTTATGCACTTAATGAATAGTATATTCCAGCCTATCTTGATTCTTTCATCATTGTGTTTATTGATGACATTCTGATATATTACCGGAGACGGGAAGATCATGAGCAGCACCTGAGGACTGTGCTTCAGACCTTGAGAGAAAAGAAGTTATATACAAAATTTTCAAAGTGTGAATTCTGGACTAATTCAGTGGGATTTTTGGGTCATATAGTTTCGTGCGAGGGGATCAAGGTAGATCCGAAGAAGATTGAGGCAGTGCAAAGTTGGTCCAGACCATCCTCAGCTATGGAGATCCGGAGTTTCCTTAGTTTGGCAGGGTATTATCTCTGATTCATAGAGGGTTTCTTTTCTATTGCTGCACCTATGACCAAATTGACCCAGAAGGGTTCTCCGTTCAGGTGGACTGAGGAATGTGAGGAGAGCTTCCCAAATCTCAAGACAGCTTTGGCTACAGCCCCAATATTGGTGTTGCCTACAGATTCAAGGTCTTATACTGTGTATTGTGATGCATCGTGTATTGGTCTCGGCGTAGTATTGATGCAAGACGGTAGGGTGATTGCCTATGCGTCCAGGCAATTAAAGGTGCATGAGAAGAATTATCCTGTACATGACATTGAGTTAGAAGCTATTGTTCATGTTTTAAAGATTTGACGGCATTATTTGTACGGTGTCCATTGTGAGGTTTATACCAATCACCGGAGTTTACAATATTTGTTTAAGAAGAAGGATCTTAATTTGCGACAGCGGAGGTGGTTATAGTTGCTTAAGGGTTATGATATCACCATTCTCTATCATCCCAGGAAGGCCAATGTAGTGGCCGATGCCTTGAGTCGTAAGGCGGAGAGTTTGGGTTGCTTAGCATATTTACCGGTAGCAGAAAGGCCTTTAGCCTTGGATGTTCAGGCATTGGCCAATCAGTTTGTTAGATTGGATATTTCCGAGCCGAGCCGAGTTTCAGCTTGTGTGGTTCCTCGGTCTTCTCTTTATGATCGTATAAGGGAGTGTCAGTATGATGACCCCCATATGCTTGTCCTTAAGGGTACAATTCAGCACGGTGATGCCAAGGAATCACTATTGGAGATAATGGTGTATTACAGATACAGGGCATGCTATGTGTACCTAATGAAGATGGCTTGCATGAGTTGATTCTCAAAGAGGCTCACAGTTCGCGATACTCCATTCATCCGGGTGCCGCAAAGATGTATCAAGACTTAAGGAAACATTACTGGTAGAAGAGGATGAAGAAAGACATAGTGGAATATGTAGCTCAGTGTATAAATTGCCAGCAGGTGAAGTATGAGCATCAACGGCCAGGTGGGTTGCTTCATAAGTTAGAGATTCCGGAGTGGAAATGGGAGCGGATCACTATAGTTTTCGTTATTGGTCTCCCACGGACTCAGCAGAGGTTTGATGCAGTTTGGGTGATTGTGGATAGGCTGACCAAGTCAGCTCATTTCATTCCTATGATGACTACCTATTCTTCCGAGCAGTTGGATCAAATTTATATCCTCAAGATCGCCAGGCTTCATGGCATACCGGTATCCATCATCTCTGACTGGGGTACGCAATTTACATCATGGTTCTGGAGGGCGGTACAGCAGGAGTTAGGTACTTGGGTTGAGTTGAGCACATCATTTCACCCTCATACGGACGGACAGTCTGAGCGCACTATTCAGATACTGGAGGATATGCTCTGTGCTTGTGTGATAGATTTTGGGGGTGCTTGGGATCAGTTCTTGCCACTTGCGGAGTTTGCTTATAACAACAGCTACCACTCGAGTATTCAGATGGCTCCATATGTGGCCTTGTATGGTAGACGGTTTCAGTCTTTAGTGGGTTCATTCGAACCGGGAGAGGCTAGGCTATTGGGCATAGACTTGGTTCAGGATGCCTTAGAAAAGGTTAAATTGATTCAGGATCGACTTCGTACAACCCAATCTAGATAGAAGAGTTATGTAGATCGAAAGGTTCGTGATGTTGCATTCATGGTTGGTGAGCGGGTCTTGCTCCGGATTTTGCCTATGAAGGGTATGATGAGGTTCGGGAAGAAGGGCAAGTTGAGCCCTAGGTATACTGAGCCTTTTGAGATTCTTGAGAGAGTTGGAGAGGTGGGCTATAAACTTGCACTACAACCTAATCTCACTGCAGTTCATCCGGTATTCCATGTTTCTATGCTCCGGAAGTATCACGGTGACCCGGTTCATGAGTTGGATTACAGCTCAGTCCAGTTGGACAAGGATATATCTTATGTAGAGGAGTCAGTGGCTATTTTGGATAGGCAGGTTGGAAAGCTGAGGTCAAAGAACATTGCTTTCGTGAAGGTTTAGTGGAGGGGTCAGCCAGTTGAGAAGGCGACTTAGAAGACCGAGCAGGATATGCGCAGCCGTTATCCTCATCTTTTCACCACTTCGGGTATGTCTCTATGCTCATTCGAGGATGAACATCTGTTTAGAGGGGGAGGATGTAACGACCCGGCCAGTCGTTTTAAAAGTTGTAGCCCCGTTCCCCTATTTGCTTCTCATTTTGTGCTTTATAACTGTTATGTGACTTGTCGAGGTAGTCGGTTCGGGTCCGGAGAGATTTTATAATGAATTGGAACACTTAGTTCCAAAATTTAAAACTTAAATTGAAAAGGTTGGCTGGATGTCAACCTATGTGTAAACGCCCCCGGAATAGAATTTTGATGATTCCAACAGCTCTGTATAGTGATTTTATACTTAGGAGCGTGTTCAGGATTTTATTTGGAAGTCCGTAGTTAAATTAGGCTTGAAATGGCTAAAATAGGAATTTAAGTTTGGAAGTTTGACCGGAGAGTTGACGTTTTGATATCGGGGCTCGTATATGACTTGTGTGCAATATTTGAGGTCAATCGGACTTGATTTGATAGATTTCGGCATCGAATGTAGAAGTTGGAAATACTTAAGTTTCATTAAGCTTGAATTGGGATGTCATTTCTGATTTTAGCGTTATTTGATGTGATTTGAGGTTTTGACTAAGTCCGTATGATAATGTAGGACTTGTTGGTGTATTTGGTTGAGGTCCCGAGGGCCTCGGGTGAGCTGCGGAAGGTTATTGGATCTATTTCAGACTTGGATTGCTGCAGGAACTTTTCTGACGCATGTTCTGGTTTCCTTCTTTGCGTTCGTGAGGGGAGTCTCGCGTTCGCGAAGAGGAAATTTGGACTGGCACAATTTGTGCTTCGCATTCGCGATCGAGGGCACGTGTTCGCGAAGAGTCGGGGTGCAAAGCTTCGTGTTCACGATTGAAGCCTCGCGTTCGCGAAGGAGAAATGGCCGGAGAAGATTTTTGCCTTCATGTTCGCGAAGGCCATGCCAGGAAAGGTATCGCGTTCGCGAGGCGGGCAATGTTTGGCAGTACAATTTTGTGCTTCGTGAACGCGAGGCACTGACCGCGTTCATGAAGAATAAATGTCTGGGGAGAGAGTTTAAGTTCAGAAAATGGGACTTCGTCCCATTTTCCATTTTTGACGGATTGGAGCTCGGGGAGAGGCAATGTTATGGAGATTTTCAAGGAAAACATTGGGGTAAGTGTTCTTAACTCAATTTTGGTTAGATTACCCGAATCCATCGTTGTTTTTAACATTTAATTGGTGATTTAAGTTGGAAAAGTTGAAAACCCTCTTGGATAGATTTGAGGATTTGAGGGTCGAATTGTTATTGGAATTTAGTCATTTTGGTGGTTAGACTCGTGGTTGAGTGGGCGTTCATAATTCATAACTTTCGCCGGATTCCGAAACGTGGACCCCACGGGCAATTTTGGAGTTAATTTCGGATTTTATTGAAAAATGTAGTATTTTCTTATGAAATTGATTCCTATAATTTTTGTTGACTGTATCGAATTATTTTGGCTAGGTTCAAGCCATTCAGAGTTGAATAATCGAGGAAAAGGCCTACTAGTGGATTAAATCGGAGCACGTCGAGGTAAGTGGCTTGTCTAACCTTGTGTGGGAGAAATTTTTCCTAGGATTGGTATTGATGTGATAATTATAATGTGTTAAAAGTTGTGTATACGAGGTGACGAGTATGTACACGGGCTAAATGTCGAAGATTATGTGACGAGTATGTACACGGACTAAATGTGGAAGATTATATTTGTAAATTGTGTAGATCATTGTTGCATATTAATTAAATTATTTTATTTTGTTATATTCTTCATCATTGATGTCACGACCCAAAATTTATTAAAGGTCGTGATGGCGCCGGACACCGCTGTCAGGAAAGCCAACAATAAATACTCAATTTGGTTTACGTTTTTAATATTTTGAAATCACAGTTTTTCTTCAATTAAATAATAAGAGATGCAATCTACAAGATAAATAATAATATTTTCAACAAATTGCAATACGGGACAACCCATAATCACCCCAAAACCCGGTGTCACAAGTGCATAAGCATCAACTAGGAAGTAAAATAAAATATAACATCTGTCCGTAATACAAATTTGGACAGGAGAAATATAAATACTCTGAAGGAGAATATGCTGGCTGCAGATCGTAGTAGAGAGTGCAGCTCACCTAAGTCCCCGCAATAGCCGCGCTTTTGTGCCCACAAGGCCTCTAGACATATATATACCTGCACAAAAAAATGTTCAGCAAGTGTAGTATGATTACGTAAATCAACGCGTACCCAGTAAGTATCCCGTCTAACCTCAAAGAAGTAGTGACGAGGAGCCGACTCAGACACTTACTATGGGCTATAATTGATATACCAATGATATAATTAAGTATGGATCACGTAGAACGGCTGTAAGCCCAATATCATGAAAATAAGTAAATAATTCTTTAATAAGAAATCTCTCCAAATTCATTTTTCATCATTTAACAATTTATATCTCAGGCCAATGAAGCAGCATCAATTATTATAATTTCCAAAGCAATTAATACAATCATGTGCAAGTTATGCCGAGGTCGTATGGCCCGATCCAACATATAAATATAAATTGTGCACTGCCGAGGGTCGAACGCATACCCAGTAAAAGCTTCAAGTCGTATGTGCACTGCATAACCCTTTTTTAATTCCTTTCAAAATAACAACAATTCAACTTGAAGCTTTTACCCCTCTCGCGGATCATACATTCTTAAGTTATTATAATATTCCTCAATTTCTATTCGAAAATACGAAGTCCAAATGAAAACTTTTTAAAAACTTAATTTCCTCAATTTCAATTCTTCTCAAGACAATTAATACGCAAACCTCGATCTTGCTTCTTCTCAAAGAAAACAATAACCACAAATCAAATAACAATATCAACAAGGTATGATGTAAACCTAAAACTACCCGGACATAGGCATAGCTAGTTGCTACGTACGGACTCTCGTCACCCCATGCGTACATAACCCCCGCAAGTAGAAGCACATATTTAATCAATTCACCTATGGGGTTAATTCCCTCTTACAAGGTTAGAAAGGTGACTTACCTCGCTCCGCAATTCCATAACCGGCTCCAAAGTCGCTCCAACAACTCAAACTGATGCCCGTCGCTCCAAAACTAGTCAAATAAGATGAACCCATCAAAATATGCTCTAATACGCATAATTAATCAATTTATAACAATTTTCAACTCCGCTCGAAAAGTCGATAAAAGCACCCTCAGGCCCACGTGCCCGGATTCCGAAATTTTTTGAAGATAACCATTACCCATAGCCTCACGAACTCAAATATATAATTCATTTCCAATTCCATGCCCAAATTCGTGGTCAAAATCTAAAAATACCAAATTCTAGGTTTTTCTCTTAAAATTCCAAATTTCTACAAATTTTCATGTCTAAATCCATATATAATCCAAGTATTTAACTTGCAATAGGTGGGAATCACCTACCTTGACATAGATGACGAAAATCTCCCATCCAAGAGCTCCAAAAAAATCGCCCAACCAAATGAAAAATGGAGGAAAATGGCCAAATACCGTCTTTAAGCACAATCTGCCCAGGCCAGGCCCTTCTCCGCATTCGCAATAAAAGTCTCGTGTTCGTGAAGGCTGCAAACACCACTGCTTCGCGTTCGCGGCTGGAGCTTCGCGTTCGCGAAGGCCTAACTACTCCAGGCCCCACTTCGCTTTTCTTCTACGCGTTCGCGACCCCTGTATAACGTTCGCATAAGCTTCCTTAGGCAACCCTCTGTGTTCGCGACCTCCGCCTCGCGTTCGCAATGAAGGAAACCAGATACCAGCAACATCAGTCCAAAATAGCCTGAAATAATCCGAAACTATCCCGAAACACATCCGAGGCCCCCTGTGACCCGGTCCAATCACACAAACCAGTCCCACAACATAACACGGACCTGCTCGAGACCTAAAATCATATCAAACAATATCGAAATCATGAATCGCACCCCAATTCAAGCTTAATCAACTTTAGAACTTCAAACTTCTACATTCAATGCCGAAACCCATCAAATCACTTTAAACTTCCAAAATGCCAACTTCCATAATAGGCGTTGAAACGCTCCCGGGTCATCCAAAACCTGATCCGGACATATGCCCAGGTCCAAAATCATCATACGAATCTGTTGAAACCTTCAAATCTTGATTCTGAGGTCGTTTACTCAAAGATCACACTTTAGTCAATTCCTCCAGCTTAAGGCTTCCGAAATTAGAATTTTCTTTCCAAATCAACTCCGAACTTCCAGAAATTAAATTCCAACCACGCGTACAAGTCCTAATACCTGAAGTGAAATTGCTCATGGCCCCAAACTACTGAGTGATGCGCCAGGGCTCAAAAAGACCGATCGGGTTGTTACAATTGATCTAATTTTTATACTTTAAATTAGCTTGACCTTTTCTTGCTAATTGTTTTACCTGTTTAGTTGAAAATTGGTTTCTTTTATTCTGTGCATTATTTGAAGGTTGAATATTTTTAAAGTAAATATTATTAAAAGTGAAGTATTTCACATTTAAAAATTTTGATGTTAAGTCAAGATGTTAAATTTGTTGAAGTATTATTTTTGTTGAATACTTTGTGAAGATTTTTGTATTCATTGTGAGTGAGTCGAGAGCTCTGTATTGTGAAAATAATGGATATTATTTTGCTGAATACTTTGTGAGACTTTGTACTTATTGTGATTGAGCCGTGAGCTCCTTAGTGTGGAAAATATTCTTGTTGTTGATTTATTTTGGCAAGTTGAAATATTTGGGCACTTGAGGTACAAATTATGATATATTATGATATTGATACGCATGCGGTGGTATAATGTCTGGGTGTTGAAACAATGTCTGGGTGTTGAAACATATGCAGTGAGATAAGGGTGGCTTGATACGCGTGGCTCGTAGGAAAATTACTAGAAGTCATGCGGTGTGATAAGGGTGGCTAAAACGCGGGATGCTATTTTGGAAAAAATATTTTTCTTTAAAATTTAATGTGAAGGCTCCCGCGGTGATATAAAAAAATGAGATATTATAAATTTATTTATGATTTGGGACTACGAGGCGGTACCTCGGGAGTGCCCTTGTTGATATTTCTTTATGGCTGCATTTGCCTTTGGTTATTTTGGAAATTTCTTTAAAAGTTGTAAATTTCTGTTTTCGTCCCGCGAGATATTATTTGCTCTTACTTTGTGTAATTAAATGGTGATATACTACTTGATTCATTTTCATTGTCATTTTATTGTTATTATATTGTTAAACACTTTACTATGCCTTTTATTATCTTTAGTAGGGCATGACCTGACCTCGTCACTACTCTACCGAGGTTAGGCTTGGCACTTACTGGGTACCGTTGTGGTGTACTCATACTACGCTTCTACACATCTTTTTGTGCATATCCAGGTATTTCCTATCAGACCAGGTATCAGTGAGCTAGCTGAACGCAGAGACTTCAAGGTATATCTGCCAGCGTCCGCAGACCTCAGAGTCCCCTTCTATCCTTATTGTGTTGTTTTCCCTATTCACATTAGACTATGATGTATAAAGATATTCGTACTTCTTCTTTAGAGTTTGTGACTTGTATTTCACCGGGTTTTGAGAATTTCTTTATGTACTGAGATTTTAGAAGTTTTTAATTGTTATTTTGATTATTCCGCATATTGATAGGCTTAACTAGTCTTAGAGACTAGGTTCCATCACGACATCCTACGGAGGGAAATTTGGGATCGTAACAGTAAGTTAGAAAGTGTAAAGGTATGCCTGATAATGAAAACAGTCAATGTTTCTTTGTATATGTATACATAAATTAGCTAAAATACTGCTAGATATATTTATATTAGTTGGAGTTCCTTGTGTAACAAGGCTGGAAAAAGATTAGCAGGATGTGCTCTTCTTTTTTATTATCTGTAACGATCCGACTTGTCGTTTTAAGAATTTACGCCCCGTTCAATGACTTAAGGTCTCGAGCATCTTCGCAAAATGTATTATGACCTGCGGGTGTGGTCGAGTTTGATTTACTAAACATTCGAAATTTAATTAAACGGACAATCCTTAATTTGAAGCTTAAATGGAAAGAGTTGACCAGAGAGTTGACTTTTGAAACAAAAATGACTCCAGAATGGAATTTTGATGATGTCAATAGATCCGTATGGTAATTTTGGAATTAGGGGTATGTCGGGAAAATTATTTGGAGGTCTGTAGTAGAATTAAGCTTGAAATGCCGAAAGTTTAATTTTTGGGAAGTTTGACCGGGGAGTTTGACTTTTTGATATCGAGGTCGGAATCCGATTCTAGAAATTTGAATAGGTCCGTTATGTCATTTATGACTTGTGTGCAAAATTTGAAGTCATTCCGAATTGATTTGATGTGTTTCGGCACAAGATAACGAATTTGAAAGTTCAAAGTTCATAGATTTTGATTTGAGGTGCGATTCATCGTTTTGATGTTGTCTGATATGATTTAAGAATTTGACTAAGTTCGTATTATATTTTAGGACTTGATGGTATATTTGGTTGGGGTCCCGGGGGGCCTCGGGTGAGTTTGGATGCCTAACATATCGAATTTAGATTTGGAGGAGGAGTTGAAGCAGCTGGGCATCTGGTATGATCGCACCTGCGCGAAAAAGGGCCGCAGGTGCGAGCTCGCGAATGCGAGAAATGAGTCGTGGAAGCGGAAAATTCATGGGATGGCCAGGGACCGCGGGTGCGAAAAATTTGTCGCGGATGCGAAGGCCGCAAGTGCGAAAACTTTGCCGCGGATGCGAAGGCCGCAGATGCGAAAGCCGCAGGTGCGAAAAATGTACCGCAGGTGTGAAGCCGCAGGTGCGAAGAAATCACCGCGGATGCGAAAATCCCTGAGCAATACCAAAACAGAGGGGTTCTGAGCTTTTGCCATTTTTGGGCATTTCAAGCTCGGGTTGGGCGATTTTTGAGCAAGGTTTTCACGGAAAAACTTGAGGTAAGTCCCTTGTGATCATTTCTACTCCATAATATTGAATTATCATCGAATAATCCGATTAGATTACATGTTTTTGAGGTATAGATCGGGGGTTTGAACTTAGGGATTTGAAAACGAAAAATTAAGATTTGGAGGTCGAGTTGTTATTGGAATTCGATAAAATTGGTATGGTTGAACTCGTATCGGAATGGGTGTTCGGATTTCATGAAAATTTTGTCGGCTTCCGAGGGGCGAGCCCTACGTTGACTGTTGTTGACTTTTTGGAATAAAATTGTAAGTCGATGTATTATTATCCGGAATTATTTTCGATGAATTTTAATGAAGTTATACAATTAATTTGGATAGATTTGAGCTGTCCGGAGGCCAATTCAAGCAAGAAGGCTATTTTGGAATATCGGCCTAACTTCAAAAAGGTAAGTGTCTTGCTTAACCTCGAGTATGGAAATTACCCCTTAGGCATTGAGTCTTATATGCCATTTGTGAAATGTGAAAAACCGTGCACGCAAGGTGACGAGTACGTACTTGGGCTTATACGTGCAAAATTCATTGAATTAAAGTCTTAAGCATTATTGTATAGTAAATTGGAAAATTGTGGAAAACTATTAAATCATCTGTTTGCCATGCCTAAATCCTTATTGTTGAATTATTTTTATATGATAAGTTGATGTGATTGTTACTTGAAATATTTATGAAATTTTGTGAGTATTGTTGGTTTAATATTTCTTGGAAATTAATTCCAATATGAATCTTCTTATGCAAATAATTAATTTAAGCGAGCTTAAGAATAAGTGATTATATAATTATCTAAGTTTGCATTAATGAAGATTTTGCTTTATGCTGAGTAATTTCTATCTCCATTGATTGTTTTTGGGTGTTATATACATTGTGTGGAGCCTTCGGCTATTTGTTGTGAAATCAATTGATTTTGTCATATCTTTGGAATTTGGTTGTGGCCATTGGGCAAATTGTGATATGAATTGATTTTATTATGTTGTTGTGATAATTTTTCGTGTAAATTATTGTAGTGTGTGAGTTGTTATTTTGGGGAGATAAGGGTGGCATTTCACCGTTGATATTATGCGGTTATAAGGGTGGCATTTCACCGTTGATATTATGTGATTATAAGGGTGGCATTTCACCGTTGATATTATGTGGTTATAAGGGTGGTATTTCACTATTGTGTTTGTTGGAATATTATCTGGGCGGAGCGATAAGGGTGGCTATAGGAGAGATAAGGGTGGCAATAGGAGCGATAAGGGTGTCTATTTGTATTGTCTGGGCGGAGCGATAAGGGCGGCTATAGGAGCGATAAGGGTGCCAATAGGAGCGATAAGGGTGGCTATTGTCAGGGACGATATGTGATGATGTGGGATTGTGGTGTTGACAATTTTCATGTGATGTTGTGATTTTCTTGTATTCATTTTTATACCTTGTGCAACTTGTCTTGTTGTTAGTAAATTGATAATAATCTGATTTATGTTGAAATTGGGAGCATGTGGCTATTGCCAGGTGGTTTATAAAATGATAATGATATTTGGCACGTGAATTGTCCGTGCAGTTGTGATTTAAAATGTCGGCACAAGGTGCTGTAATGAAATAATAATGATATTTGGCACGTGAATTATCCGTACAGTTGTGATATGAAATGAGGACACGAGGTGTCGGGCAGATATGATGATTTAATTATGGGCACGAGGTGCCGGTGAAATATGAAAATGGGCTGAGACCCGTATTTACGAAAAATATGAAAATGGGCTGAGACCCGT